>JABEVS010000534.1:0-41575 GCA_018290735.1 Coelastrella sp. MACC-549 | reverse complement strand
GGCCAGTACTGCCCCGGCCAAAGGTCAACCAGGTTGACCAATGACACTCACTGTCTCACACCCAGCTAGGACAACACTGTCCAACAATCCACCATCCAGCCATGCAGACTGCAATGACCAGTGGGTACTTGGCCTACCCAATCCCCACACCCCAGCAACCTTCCTCCAATTGCAGGCATCAAGTATGTGCACAGACAGATGCAACATGTATGATGGGATGATGTACTTGGTGGCTCAGCCACATTGGCACAACAAGATTAGACCACCCTCGGGGGAGAAACTGCCTTCAAGGCACACAAATCCCCCCAGGGGGGGGGGTGCTCAAGTGACTCAAACTTTGAGACACTTGAGAGAATGATGTGTCTTGTGTTGAACACAAGACACATCATTGTCCCCCTTTTTACAGGTAATGATGTGATGTCGGAGGACAGCTCGGTGGACAGCTGGACAGCCGAGGCAGGCACAAGGATCACACCCGGGTGGCGCCCCCACGCATGTCAGTGCATTTGCCATTGCATCTCAACCTGTTGCATGGCTCAATTTCCTTTACATCAGCTGCTGACAGTGTCAGAGGCCATACAACAAAATGAGCAGCATATGGTAAATTTTTTTGCATGAACAGTGCCTTATGCAACACGTATGATACCATCGCATCAAAGAATACCACCTTTTAGCAATTTGGAATTGAACTGCATACACACATGACAACCAACGACTGGCATGGCAGCACACAACATTGCTATACCGTTCACCCACCATGAAGCATGATGAGATCAACAGCAACCATGCTACTGTGAAGTGTGTGCTGTTGATCATACCTGCAGGGCAGAAATCAGTAGACTATCTTTGCCCCGGCACCTAATGCACTGGGGGAGGTTACTCAGGCTGTGACAGCCAACAACAGCTGTAGACGTCCTCGTGCATTAGTGCACCGTACGATGCTTGCTGCTGCAGTGCAGTGCATAACACCATTCGATTTGTACAATGCAATGCAACATGCGTATACAGATCCGTTTAATGCGGCGCCGCAGTGCGGCAGACCTGTGTACCGTACACATGTGGCACACACAGACCGACTCGGTGTCACCGTTTCGGCGGCCGACGTGACGGTCACGGGACTCAGAGGAGGATCTCCGAGCACCTCGGAGGCCTAGGCCTCAGGCGCCTGAGGCTGCCAGCATTGCTGGCATTGATGGCATACCACTAAAGTACGTTGCCGCAACACAGTGCCGTTTATGAGGTAACTTGTAGTAGTAGTAGTATAATGACTGCGCAACTCGGTGCGGCAAGCATTGTATACTATACATGTGATACGTTTGATTGTCAATCAACAGATACATACATGCGTTCAATGCATATTAGTAGTATGATAATTCATACTAGTAGCTGCAACAAGGCTGCAACCAACCAATACTGCAATTGATTGCAACCATCTTGAGTGGCAAGCAAGCAGCACGTGCTGCCTTGATTCCTGTTATCTGGGCATGGGCAAGCCCAGACACGGCAGTGATACACCACCCAGGGTTCAAGATCATGCAGTGCATTGGCGATGCACAAAGCTTTAAGGTAGTGCCACCAGTGGGAGTCCTGTGCAAGGCACCCTCAGGCTTGATCAAACCATCGACCTTGAACCTTGTAAACTTTATCCCCCTTGCTGCATTCCACTAAGTAGTGTTACTTATAATAATAATTGATACCATCAGCCATAGCATTCATTGCCATCGGCCTCGCGCCCGATGTTTCGCAGGCGGATTGTCGTAAGTAGTGTTACTTATGTATAAGTTTTTTCTTCTCCTTCTTCTTCTACAGTGATGAGTCAGAAGAAGAGGTAAAAGCTATACATAAGCAACACTTTGCAAATGGAGCTACACAAGTACACTGCTCCGCCCAAAAGGATAGGTACTGCTGCTTTTGGATGCCTGAAACGACAGTACTGGTGACAGACTGCACAAGTGCATCAATCATATGACAATGGGCGGTCACAGCATGATGTGTTGAGCAGATATGCGTGCAAAGATGGCGAAGCTCAGCACCAAGGCTGCAAGAATGCGTGTGCAAGAAGTTGATAGAAAGCAATTCTCAGAGTTGATGCTCAGTGAGGATACTGCGACAAGCACTAGTCTGTGTTTGTGATGATACTGCCACTAGTGGTGACAAGTATGTAGGCTCATATGGGATGCATCCACTACCCGGAGACAAGTACCTCCAGGAACATGAGCAGAAGATGTGGCATTGGATGGGTGGCTGTAGATTGGCACTACCTCACAAGCAGGTACTCACAACACCCCAGGCCTGGCACAGTGATGCCATCTGCAGGTGCACTCATACCCCTTAGGTTTTAGCAGAACAGAAGTTTTGAGATCGGGACCCTGTGGAGTGCACTTTGATGCACAGAAGATCCCAGATCTGTGACAGGTAACTGCACACCTTGGACCAGCCCAATACTGTCGCTGCTGGTCACCCAGATACGGGGAGCAACCAACAACTAGCCCCTAACATAGTCACAACCAACATAGCCCCTAACACAGTCACAACCAACATAGCCCCTAACATAGTCACAACCAACATAGCCCCCAACATAGTCACAACAGAATAGTTACTATGGATAACACCTAAACCCCACCCAGTTATCATTGGTGAGCTGTAGCTCCCCCAGAAAAAAACTGTTGTTTGCCATCTATCTCCTCAAAGAAGGCCTAGTTTGTCAACCAAGTGCCAGCAGTGAGTGAGCATCCCAACTGCATGCACATACATGCAACACACAACAGCCACAGCTGATACCAGCGCACAGGTAGTAGGTAGATATATATGTATGGGAAGAATGCAATTCTCACAAAACAGCCTCTCAAAGGCAATGGGAAACCAGCAACCTCAGGTACCATACTACACTCAAATGCTGTCACAATTTTGGGTCATGCTGCCGGCATTGCATGATGCCAGATGATTATACAGCATATCGATATGCATGTCTGCCAGAACAATAGAACATAACATTGCCCTAACAGCTGTTGATGGCGCCATGCACCAGCACACAGCACGCTGTCTGCATGTGCACTGTTGACTGCTGTGATCAGAATGTAGATCTGGCGTACACAAATCCAGACCCTCTCAAGGCCTTCAATGGGTTGTGCACACCACCGCACTGTTTGCAATTGCATATGGGTTGTGTATCAATCTGACAGTTCTTAGAAGGTTGAGAAAGGCAGGTATGCTAGAACCTGTATGCACACATGACTCTGAAGGTTACTAATACCCGCATGAATATTAACTGTAAGCTCATGCAAGCCTTTAAGCCAATCCTGAATCCTTCCTGAAGTTCAGCAGAGCATACGCTTGCACAACCCACAAGGCCCCTTCTGACACATACAATCTCTGGTTGGCTATGCACTTGTACAGACAGTCTGCTGCTGTTACATGCATGTGGCGGCTAGACCACCATTAGCATCACCAGACCTTCTAGTAGCCACATGCTGTGGGGGAGCGGCCAGCAATATAGAAGTTCCAAACACTTCAGATCAAGTTTTTGGCTGCCAAACTGCAAGGACGGCTGAGACCCTGGACAAAGGCTTGGGAAGTCATGTTGTCAATGCAAACTGTGCACAGTGCACATTGCCGGCCTATGCAAGAGGGGGTGAGTTTGGTAGGCATCATTTGAGGAGATGTGTGTGGGTCTTGAGGTGTGCAGTCAGTAGTAGAAATAACAAACAGGAAGTCTCTGTAATGCATGAAGAGGCCCCAAACTATCTGAGATGCGACACAGGGGCCAAATGAACAGGCAGAGCCACCCAGACAGAGCTGCTCCCAAACACAAAGGTGAAAGCACAGCGCATATGCCCGGATGGTTGAATGTATGGATATGCCCGATTGGTTGAATGTAATAAAATGCCCAATGCAGCAGACACACCTCACGCCAAAGACCTGGTGAAATGTCTCAAATGTCACTGTCAGCTCAATGCTGTCCTACTATCCACCTGAAGCTGTTTGGCCCTGCAGGACGGCTGGGGCAAGCAATATGGAACCATGCGCAGCCCATCACCTTAACAGCACCCCAGTTTGCAACTGTGCTGCACCTGACGATAGTTGCCAGAGGAGGCATATAATGGGGCATGAAATTTGTACAAGCAGCCTGGCAGCAGTGACAAGAGCCGTGCCAACAAGTATGCTGTCAACAGCGCATATTGCCTGCCACAGGACTACTGTTGGCCGCTGCCTGCTGCTGTGCTCCACATCACAGCCGTCCAGCAGGAGAGAATCCCAAAAGCCCAAGACCTCAACGTCCTGCTGCAGTGCTGCTACTCAAGTGCCGGCTGCAGTATCCAACAAACAGTCACTGTAAGCTCACTGCGAGCAAATAGCTTGTAGCACGGGTACAAGCCCCAGGCAACACCACACAGTCTTAACCATGAATAAGCTGACCGATCTGCAGCTAGATGCCCTGCCATGGCGGAACAAACCCACTGCTAGTAGCACCAGCACTACCCCCAAAGCTGTGGCTTCCTGTACTACAGCTGCTGCCAGGGTTGACCATGCTGCTGCCAGTCTCAGGGAGCCCCAGGCTGCGCTGCCTGTCAGAAATCATGAGTCCCAGGCACTCCAGCACAGTCCTGGCAGAGGGGCGGTCTGCCGGCTCTGTGGCCCAGCATCTCTCCATCAGCAGTTTGTAGTCATCTGGAATGTTTGGAGGCAGCCGGGGCCGCATGTCTTGCAGTACGACTGTCTCATAAAATTGACCTGTATACAAGACGCAAAGACAATGCTAGATGGTTGCAGAGTAGAATACAATGACAGCCTCAACAAGGAATGAACCTGGGCAAAATATACAGATCAGGCGCTGTGATGTTGACTGATGCCGACGTGATGTGCTGCGGCAAAAAACAGTTTGTGTACCGGGTGGTGTGATATTTCAGCTTCCCTGTGTCACTGCTGTCGACCTTTGCGTCAAGTAGCAGCAGCATTCGACATGGTTTCTCTTGCATGTATAATTATTACTATTATTATTGTTATTATCATTAGTTCTATTGTTACTGTTATCATCATTGTTACTGTTATCATCATTGTTACTGTTATCATCAGTATTACTGTTATTATTACTACTATTATTATTATTATTATTATTATTATTATTATTATTATTATTATTATTATTATTATTATTATTATTATTATTATTATTATTATTATTATTATTATTATTATTATTATTATTATTATTACTATTGATGTAATTATATGAGACCTACACCAGGCCAATGCCTCATGAAGCACCTCTGCTGACCAGCTGTGGTGCTACATGAGGTATTGACCTACTAGGTGTGATTGTTTTACTTTGTAAACATGCTGACTGTCCCTTGGACAGGCCTAGTGACAGTATCAGCAGGCCAGTCCAAGGACAGTCAGCATGATTACAAAGTAACGCATCAGGCCACAGGCCTACCTTTAGGGCTCTGCACTATAGTGCTATAAACAGTATGCAGCTTCTGAACTTCAGAGTAGTCAACAGTTATAAAGTATGAGCAACCTAGCTACATCCCCAGCACCTAGTGTGAGTAGTGGTCTACTGCTGTGGAAACTACCGGCACATGCATCTAGGCCTCAAGATTTGACGACGTTGCCGATGATTGCTGACAGATTGTCTGTTTTCTTACCGTAATGAAGCCCTCTGAAGGCCACCTCTCTGGTATACAGCTCAGACATCATGACGCCCAGAGAGTAGATGTCTACTGCTGTGGACATGCGCCCCTGTCTTAGAAGTTCCGGAGGCATGTGAGACATGGTGCCCACCTGTCATAACAGCAACAAAAATCAAACAGCATTAGACAGATATGTAGTTTTTCTTATCCTTTCAACAGATACTCGGTGGCAGAATCGCTTCAGCAGCAGGTTTCAAGCAGTAGGCTTTCACAAGTGCTGCGAGCTGCAGCAACAGGAGCTGGATTGCTCAAACAAAGAGCTTTCAAGCTGCAGGCCTCAACCATATGTACAAAGCTGCAAAATGAAACAAGGGTTCAAAGGATGTTGGCTTCATTGTGGCAAGAAGGGGTTTGAAAGCCAGTGAGCTGTGTGGATTTAGGCACACTGGTGGTGGTAGAAATACTCAAACAAAAGACAGTGACTTAAATCTAGACATTTCAGGACGACACATGCAAAAACAGGTGCAGCGCAGCGAACTTTAGAGGCTCCACTTACTGAGCAAGTAGTGTGATGCGTGGCATGCTGCTTGATGGTCCTCGACAGCCCAAGGTCTGCCAGCTTGGCAGTGAAGCCACAAATGGCACTGCTGCTGCTGGTGACTAGGACATTGCGGGCATTCTGCAGACAAAGCAGGTAGAGGCAGCGACCCTCAGCAATGATCCTGGCGCTGTGTGCTTGTCTACGGTTATCAGATAGGAAGTAGCAGCAAGTAGGCATAGAAGTTTGAAACAGAATATGAGGATGCATTGCAGGTGGCCCTAGCATGACCACTGCACATGGTTATGCGTAATTCCACAGCAGCACAACAAGAGGCACCAGAGGTTTGCCTGATCAAAATCTTTGCTGCTGAACCCCAAGATTTCCCAACAAGCACAAAAGTTCTTTTCAAACGACTCTCAACAGCTAGGGCATTGCAGGAAAACACCAAACAGCGGTATATCACTCATCCACAGGGTCATGCTCAAAAGAATGATGACATTCTTCTGAAATTTTGAACATGATGCGAGAGGGGGAAATGAGGTGTGCTGACTCACCAAGTCTCCATGGACAATATTTTTGCCATGTAGGTAAGCCAGCCCCCGTACAACATCCTGCAACAGCGCCAAACGCTTCAGCATCTGTGCATCACCTTCTGTGGCAGGCATCCAGGAGTTGCTCAACTTGGACAAGGTCCCGCCGTCACAGTACTCCTGCAGCCAAAAGATTTTCCCATCAGAATATGCAGCGCTCAAAGTTGCATGCAGTGGACGGAGCGAATGTTGCCTGCAGCATCCCATTCTGTCTTAACAACCATCGTGCAGGACAGTTCCTGATGAAATCTGCGTGTGGGAATGATGGAGCGCACACATCTGCAGTTCGCAAAGCAGTGTTTCCCAAATTGATTGCATGCCTGGCAGTGCCTTTTGCCAAACATGCATGCCTGGCAGCGTCTCACACTACAACAGCATCACGTGGCAGCATCACATGTGCTGAATGTAGCTTATCAGACGCCCAGCAGAAGAAGCATACCTGAATCAGCCATGTTTTTGAGTTGTCTACGTCCCAACAGTCTGAATCATCCAGCTGCTCCATCATCGGTGGCCAGTCCTCAGAACTTGCAGCCTCCACCACGGCAAACTGTGGCCGTGGCACTGGCAGCTGCTGAAGAGGCAGAGGCAACTTCACCTCTGGCTGCAGCTTTGGCAGCTGCAGCTGGTGCAGCGGCAGCGTCTGGTCATGATGGTGCTGGTGATGATGCTGCTTTGCCTGCAGTGATACGTCCTGTGAGTGTACTGTCTCAAACGATCCGCTGCTCTGGACCGGCAGCAGATGACGCTGCCCAGGCCCAATTGCTTTGCCAACTGCCTTGCTGCCCATGCCATTGCAGTGAATTGTGCCAGCAAAGGTCAGATCAGCGCTGCTGCTTGCTGCTGCATGATCTCCACTGCTGACGTCCGTAGATTTCACCACTAAACTGCTTGTCTGGCTGCGACAAGGGTTGATAGTCATGTAATGGTAAGCCCGGACCACATTTCTGTGGTTGCAGGACAGCATCAGCTGGACCTCATTTGCTACTGACTCAGCCATCCGGATGTCGTGCTCAATGACTTTCACAGCGACATCTCGGCCATTCCAGCGCGCCTTGTAGACACGGCCAAACGAGCCTGCACCCAGCAGGATTCCTGCAACAGCAATAGGGGATGCCATGCTGTTTGTGGCAAACTTTGCAGATGTTGAGGGGATATTGGTGAGGGTAAGGCTCTTCTAGCAATGCAGTTCTACAGACATGTGTTCTAAGGTGACAACGATGATGTTTTGCAGATTGAACATGGTGCTAACAGCAGTGGAGCAATCGACTGGTTGTGTGTGACTGAAATGACCAATGCTCAGGCCGCTTACCAAACCGCAAGTCACCAATGCTGTTGCCTGTTGGCACATCATGATGTGCAGCAGCAGTTGATGCAGCAATAATGCTGTGATTGCTGCCGCAGGAATCTCTGGTCCCATTGCTGGCATCAGCTCCCTTGAGAGGCATGTCTGTGAGGGGGCCCCTGCAGGAAAACAAAGAATGAAAAGGTTTATCAAAAGCAATACATAGAATGCAACAGTTTCATATACTTTGGAACTGATGGCACAGACACGTGGCATGAGCTCCGCTCCTTCTTAGCCCACAGGACCTAGGGCGGGCAGATGACATGATTGAAAACCCTTCGGCAAAGAGAAAGCATTGAGGACTGACCAGAGTTGTCAGATGAAGAAAGAACTTTCCTCTGCAATACACACTTTCCATGAGAGCTGCTGAGGGCTAAAAGATTGTGTTCATCCCTACCTACCGCATGGCACACACAGCAGTTGGAGCTGCAGCCAAGCCGTGCTCAAGCTTGACCTTAAGGTCTGCAGGCAAGCCATGCTCAAGGTCTTTGCCCACAGCTGTGTCAGTGATGCCGGCAGAGCCGCTGCCGCTGCTGGTGTCAATGCTGTTTTTGAGTACAGCGCTGGTGAGGCGAGGCCGAACTAAGAGCACACAACCGGCTACAACTCCTGCTGCACCAAGAACAGCTAAGAAAGCAACAGGAAGATACAGGCAGGATGGCGTTCAACAGTCGATAGAGTGGTGATTGTGACTTTGTAAGCAATACAGGTGCCAAAGATACAGTAAGTATCATCATCGCTTGCTGTTGACCAGTATTTAAGGGAGGTCAATAACCCTCACTAATGCATACAGGGATCAGAGCCAAGCATGCAGTTGTAAATGCTGTGACTCGCTACCAGCATCCACTTTCACTCTTGAGCCGCACATAATATTGGCACTCAATGCAAAAGCTCGCGAGACACATTCTGCTGCTAAGCTTCAGCAGAAGCACCTCAGCCGGGCTGTGTTGGATTGCATGATGTGCCAGCAGATCTATTGGCCACACTGATCAGTCCCTGCTATGCAGTCACCTGCAACAGCGATGCCTGCTATGGCTCCTGCTGTCAGCCTCCTAGAAGCAGCACCCCCATGCTGCTCTGCCAGCAGCTCGTTCATGTGCACAAGGGCACAATAGTCTGCTTCTGTGGTCAAGAGGCACTTGGCGTCAAAGAAGTTGTCGCACATGCGGTACACATTGTTCAGCAGCTGCAGCAGCACACCACAGCCAACAGCAGGCAGCCTACTCAACAAACTTTGCAGCAGCCTATGCACAGCTGCTTCTCGTAAATGGCATTGTCAGTGCAACAGGCATTGGACTCCTGCATCTTTGCTGCTTCTGAAGGGCGTATGTGAGCCTGGCATGACTGGCAGTAGGTAGCTTTGCAGGCACAGCAGATGTGAGGCTGACATGGCTTGATACTGCCAGATTTGATGCAACCCGTTGCTCAGCTTGATGAACAGGGTGGCACTGCTTACCGCTGCTTTGTTGTGCATTAACCTGACAGTGAGTCGGCTGCCAACCCACCCACTAAATCCGCTGATGGCGTAACCACTGTTTTGGCTTATGCAAACTACACAGATACAAGGCCGCAACTTACCAAACTGTACCCCCCATTGTAGTGTCTGGGAAAGTTGACACTGTAGTTGATGAGATGCAGGGTTTCAGGATACACTTTGCCCCTGAATGTAACATCATCTGCACCATAAACCTGCTTCAAACTGCCATCTGGCGCTGGGTACTTGGGGTCCCTGCCAGTACGCTCCACAAGCTGCAGAGCTGGGCCTATAGGCGTGCAGGACAGCCGCTTGCGCAATACATTGGTCAGGTTGATAACTGAATTTCCAGCGCCCATAAAGAAGTCCAGCTGTGCATTTGCACCTTTTCGGTCGTTTGTTATGGCCATGTCATGTATGCTGAAGATGCACGTGTCGCACATGTCAACCGCTGATAGGACAAAGCCCAGATCCAACAGGACCTGTTGTTGTCCAGGTGGGCCGGTGAAGGTGACATTCCTGCAAAACAGGGAGCATCACTCAGCAGCTACAGCGGAACTGCTTGCAACATTGGTTCTCTGCTTGCCTATAGTGCATCTGCTGAACAGAGCCGCTGTGATGTTAGATGAGCTGGGAGCTGCTGACAGTGCTGCTGCAGTAGGGTGTCAATGTTCTGAGAGTGGCAACTGCGACGCTGCAGGACGACCGACATGGTCTGCCAGGTATGCTCTTGTCCCTTTTCAGCAGGCTGCTAACTGCCCCGGCACTGATCAGCGCAATGAAATGTCGTATGTGGTGAACGGCTTGCTACTGCTTGCGGCCATCAATGCTGGCATTGAATCCTTCAGCTGCCACACACCTGTTGATTGCGATCATAGGAATCCCATCTTGTACAGGTCCATCGTAGGCATCAAACTGGCTGCCCACAGAGTAGTCGCTTGTGAAAACCACCGTGTCCACAGTCTGGTTCTCCAACGCCTTGCGGAGTTGATCATCGCCGCTGCCGGAAGCATGTATATATACTGTCTCCCCTGCTGCTCTGCACGATGCCAACAGGAGCAAGAACACGCTGAGGTACATACTTCCGACAGAGGTCCATGACTGCATCAGGAAGGGTGTGCAGACGGCATCATCTAGAAGAAAACTGAGTCATTGAGTAGCATGCAAGCTATCACTGAAACAGCCTTGTTGTGTATCGGCATTGAAAGCGGCGATATTGTGGGTATCTCTGATGCTAGCCTGGGCTATCGTTAAAAACGGGGAAAATCGGTAATTATCATACTTGATGCCGCAGGCATGAACTGCATCTGCACGTCAACGGAGTGCAAAGCTGTGACCACATGACAAGTTGGAAACCACACACTCAGGCGGTCAGAAAAGCACTTCGACGCTGCATTTAAACAAGCCATACATTATTTTGGTGCAATAAATTCAAAAAGGCAAGGACGCAGCTTTGGCGGAATTTGATCAATTCCTGATTGGGCGGGCCACCAGCTGTACGAACAAACAGCACCGCAGGCCGCAGCTGTCACCCATTCTCTGACAGAGCATTGCATTGCAACCAGCAGAAGGTGATGCACATTCAGCGGCTTCAGTGGGCTTGTAACGCAGCAATACAATTCAGGCAGTACTACCTCTAGTCAGTACTTAAATTTGGTGCAGTGCTCAAATCTGGTGCAATGAATGCAGGTGCACCAGATTTGCTACTGCTTTTGCAAGCGACTCGCTCCAAGTTAAGTTACAGGAACTGCAGGAGCTGTATGTGGCGCTTTTACTTTGAGCACATGTTGTTCTCTCGCAAGCCTTGCGACAAGGCTTGTCCTGAGGACTGCTTCTGGCAGGCTGCTGGCCGAGCAACACTGCCAGCAGCGCAGCAGCATACCACTAGTATAGTGGTACAACAGTGTTATGCGTCAGACGCGTCACATACAGGTAAGTAGCCTACCTCAGACAGGGTACAGCTGTGCCGTACCACGCTGCATGCAGGATAGGTACACTGGGGCCGGTGCATGTGTATGGTTTGGTGGTAAACAAAGCCTCCAACTTCCGTAAGCTGCAAAATCTACGCGCTGGTAATAACACTCACAAAAGACAATAGAATGGAAGCTTATGCAGGAATGCAGTATTAGCCAGCAGATATCTGGGCATCGCTGCTCTTGGTATGTACTGCGGGCATACTGTGGCCGGAGGTTGCTTCAAGCAATCAGTGGTGATACAATACCATTATATACCATTTACGAGCTCAAATTATGCAGTGCTTGTCTCGTTGTTGAGCTGTCATGAGCCCCTAGGGCCTGCATGCATGCATACTATGGTAGCATGTGTGCAGCGGGTAATAGTAGTCCACTACTGTACTACACGGTGACCGGTACTGTTGTACTGACCAGCTTTGTTGTGCCACATCCACCGTCATGTAGCAAGCCGTTGCACGACGTACATGAATGGTCTCCGTGATAATGAGCAACAAGGCTAGGCCAACCGCCGACCATGGTCAGTGGACGTTCATTCACACAGGTCCTGTATACAGGTCGAAAGAACGATCACGTTTCATGCCTCAACAAGGTCATTTGTTTTTACTTGTTGTTATGACCTGCAGTTGATGATCTGGAATCCATCGATGAATGCACCAAGGCTGATCTGGCCAGATCTGTCTAGACCTAACAGATTTCTGCAGGGCGCCAACCCCGAGACCCCGGTCTCTGACCATATCAAGCTGGCTCATGCGTGGTGCACTAGTGTGTACATAGGGCCTACATTCTGGTAGGTATATTTATATAGCTGAAGGTGCCTTGCTCATTCCTGTTGCGCGTCCCGCAGTTGGGCCCATAGATTGTATTGCCGTCCGAACTTGAGGGAGAACGACCTGATCATATCATAGATAGATATTTACTATGTTTCGACAATCCGCCGTGTTGCGCACGCTAGCTGCTCGGCAGTTATCTCCTCTCGCTACTTCCGTAAAGCGGGTCAGAGCAAAGAGTTCAAGGTATGCCTCAGACCACCGATGCTGACTGTGCATATGTCTCTGCTGCTTTCGGGAAAGCACGCCCTGCGCGCAAAGATCTAGCTGGGGCGAGCCACCTAGGGGTGTGCTGGCCAATCTGCAGAGCTGCTGTTTACGCTCAAGCTGGCCAAGGCGGCAACATGAGAGTTCTTGTGGTTGGAGGCGTAGCTGGTGGCGCATCAGCAGCGGCACGCCTCAGGCGCTTGACAGAGAAAGCAGGTACCAACCATTGTATGGAACAAAACACAGGTGGCAACTTGGCTGCTCTTCCCTGTGCTGCGGAGCAATGGCCGTTCACCACACAGTGGTAGACTTGCCCTTATTGTTACACACGTCATTGGCACTCTCATAGTCAGCATCAGTAGAGAACACTTCATCAGGGAGCAGATACTGGCAGCTGTGTATACCTACTACTACTACTACTAGTTACCTCAAGGGTTTCCACCCGTAAGGAGCCAGCTAATGGCTCATGGGGGCACACACACACTGGCAGAAAAAACACAGACCAGATTCGATCCGGCAGTATGTCTGCAGGTCTAACCTGATGATCATCATCCGACTCAATCTCAAGCTCAGAATTATGATGCCAAACATGCAAGATGTCCTCAAGCACACTTGTGTAAAAATCCGATGCAAAATGGCAGAAATACCGTATAAGGCATACCACAAGCAATCAACTACCAAGAGCAATTTATATATATCAGCAAATCAGCGGTCACTGTATGGTGGTATAGCATATTACCGGTCACTGTATGGTGGTACGCCAGTCCTTAGTAATGACTTGCGTTCTGCATACCAACATCAGCAAAACCCTTAGCAATGACTCGTGTTTAGGAACCAAAATCAGCAGAACCTTGGTCAAAACCACAGCAAGCCTGCTGAGGAGCAGATCAGCTGAGTGAACTGTCAGAAGCAGAGACCAGGGGCTTGTAGCCACTGCTAGCAGACGTTTGACAGCAATGATCGTCCAGCATCAATGTTTGCAAGCAGCAAATGACCCAACCACTTATGTACCTCACAGCACACACAACACATCATCTTGCTCACACTTGCTGCCACATCCTGCTGACAGAGATCACCATTTTTGAGAAGGGCCCATATGTCAGCTTTGCCAACTGTGGGCTGCCTTACTACGTGGGCGATGTGATCAAGGTGAGCATATTTTCTGCATTCCTGTATTACACTGGCACCAGTACTTGGACATCAGGTCTCCAGCTTTCTCCTGAATTTGCCGTTCCCTTGCCATTGCACCGCCCTTGACTTGCTTATGTGTCAGGTAGCCCCAATTCAAGCAGAATGGTTTTCCAGTGCAGGAGGAATCGAAGTTACTGGTGGCCAATGCTGACAAGTTCAAGAAATGGTTTAATGTTGATGTACTTGAGAGCACAGAAGTGACTGCTATTGACAGGGCGGTAAGCCAGGTCAAAGCATGGCATCATACACCACTGCTGTAAACATTTGCTGTTTGCCAAATGGCACGGCGCCGCTGATCTGTCCTGGGTACCAGCCACCTGGCTACCACCGATGCTTGATGCATTGACCAGAAGGCCAGCAGCGCTCAGCAGTATCCTACTCATGATGCCAAGGTAACACCAGAATAAATTCAACAGCTCCTACTGTATGACCTTGCTTTGGCATATGCTTGCAGCAAGTCCCAGCAACACCTTAGTCTACTGCAAGTGCCCTGCTGTGCCCTGTTCTTTGCCTTTACCTCCTGCAGGCCCAGACCATAACCGTCAGGAATGTTCTTACGGGCCAGGAACAGCAGCACGAGTATGATGCTTTGGTGCTGGCACCAGGTGCCAACGCAATCAAACCACCACTGCCTGGAGTGGATCTGCCAGGCATTTTTCAGATGAAAACAATTCCAGACACGTGCGTGCAGAACAGTTGCATATTGTGATGTAAGACATGGAGTTGACCTTGCCTTCATGAGCCTAGCATGCTGCAGGTCTGTCTCGTGGCATGCTCTCCTTGACATGCATGGGGAGCTTCAGTGCTCGCAGATTTGACAGTACTAGTATGATGCTGAGTGCATCTGCCTGTGGTGGCTCCTGCCACTGAACGAAGTATACTTCTTGGCTCTTCCATCACTGCCGATCATCAGATGCAGCATTTTGGGATCATTGGATAAGATGCACCGCGGCAATGTCACACTGAGTTACTGCATGTTGCCAATTATGGCTATTTCCATGGTGTATTCATTTTTATGAGTATGAAGCCTGCATGACTGCATGCTTGCAAGCCTAACCTAGCCTGTGACACTCTCCGCAATAATATGTGTTGCCCCTGCCTTTGCTGCCCTTGGTCTGCCCGCTACCCTGCTTGCTCTGTGTGTTGTCTTGCAGCAAGGCCGTGAAGGCATGGATTGCAGAGCACGATGCCCAGGAGGCTGTTGTAGTTGGAGGTGGATTCATTGGCATCGAAATGGTTGAAAACTTGGTGCATCTGGGACTCAAAGTGACACTGGTGGAGATGCTGCCCCAGGTGAACAGCAAACAACAGCAGTACACAGTGTTCACTGGCATCTTCCGCTGATGGAAATCAATAGAGTTGTTAAATACATCACTGCCGCAAGAAGAACCGGCACAAACACCTTGCCACTGGCCAGGCACACATGAGCAGGTGAGGGAGAGTCAGGGAGATTCAGCTGCAGCTGTTGACTTGAGCCTCGGAGCCGTTTAGATTGCTGCCGGCTGCAGGTGATGCCTCCGTATGACGCTGAGATGGTTAAGCCTGTTCACGAGAGGTTGAGGTCAAAGGGCGTGCAGCTATGCTTGGGGGATGGGGCGCAGGGCTTTGAACAGCAGGTGAAAAGCCTGCAATATAGGGACACAGCTACCTGTTCTCTGTAGAACCTCTTGAGGAGGTTTAAAATTCCGCCTGGTTCAAATTTGAATGGATCAGAGATCCTATACAAGCAGGAAAGATCAGTGACAATATCATGTCAAGTTCCTAGCTCTGCATCAGTTGCACAATAGCGTGCAGCATATCGGGCTCTGCTAGTATGCCAACATAATCAATTGATGGCATACCTGCGAGCTTGGTGCACTGGTAGGCCCCCGAGCTGCAAGGCAAATGGCACTGCTGTGCAATACACGCTGTTGCTGATATATCCCATGTCCTGCACTGTATATATATCCCATGTCCTGCACTTCCATTTGGTGTGCAGCAAGGTGGCAAGGGCCTCATTGTCACCACAGCCAGCGGCAAGAAGATTCCAACAGACCTGGCTATGCTAGTGATAGGAGTAAGACCAAACACTGCATTAGCAAAGGCTGCTGAGCTGGCACTTGGCCAGCGGGGTAGCATCAAAGTTGATGAGCACATGCGGACCAGCGATCCAAACATATATGCCGTTGGTGGGTAGTCAAGAGTCTCTCCTCTTAGCAACGACAGTTTTGGCCTGAAGCAGAGTTGCAGCACTTGCGGAAGAATGTGTGTCATGTGCATGTCATGGCAGGCTGCCGCTCTTAGAAGCACCTGTCACACATCTGTCACAGATCACCTATTAGAGTTTGATATCCAGGTTTGCAACTCACAGTCAGCTGAGCAAGGGCAACCTGGCTTCAGCTGAATGATGGCTGCTGTACCATGACAACAATTCTTCCTTTGAATAACTGGTTGCCCTACATGCAAGTGTGGATATTGCCACAGCAAGTGCATTATGATCGGATCCGTGCTGTACAATGTGATACCGCCTGATGCATGCGTCTGTGCCCAACAACTGCATTCCAAGTGAGGCTCATTGTTCATGTAGGTGATGCTGTGGAGGTGAAAGACTGGGTGACTGGAGAATATACCCTCATCCCGCTTGCAGGACCTGCCAACAGACAAGGCCGCATTGCAGCAGACAACATTGCAGGCAGGAACAGCACCTTCAGGGGAGTGCAAGGCACCAGTGTTGTTGGAATCTTCGACATGACGCTGGCGAATACAGGTATGAAAAGCCCAAGCATGCTAGCTTCCTCCTAGTGTGCACAACCAGTGGGTTGCAGGAAGTTAGTCATCAGTGGGGGTCTCCCTTCTGCTGCCCGGGACTGTCTCTTGCAATCCATCCACAAGAGACCTTTTTGTTAAGTAAAGCTCTTGACCACACTGTGCCAGTTGGCCTGGCTGTGGAAGCATGTAGCATATGCCAGGCATATCTCTGCTGGGTTACAGGTGGAGTTCTGCTTGTATAACAGCTTACGGCATCAAATTTCGTGAATGAATGGATGAATGATCTACACTTGGTGTCTTTGAATAGACACCCGCGTATGTTGAGGGAGGTGGCGTGTGTGGCGATGGCGGTGCCATCCGCTCCACGCCCCCAACCGTCCACTCCAGTTCCCGAGGCAGCGAGAGGGTGTGCTGGAATTGTTTAGATTCAAAGCCCCGGCAATGCCAAATACCTCATTAAAGCATATTTTCTGCCTACGCAGGAGCCAGTGAGAAGACTTTGAAGCGGGTTGGCATGCCATACCAGAAGATATACATCCATGCCAACAACCATGCCGGCTATTATCCTGGTGCAGCAGCAGTAGATCTCAAGCTGCTCTTTAGCCCAACAGTGAGCGTCATGTGATGTCCCATAGCAGAATTGCTTGGCTTACTTCAAAGGTGCTGCACAGGTTGAATTAGCAGCCAAAGTACTCAGTGTGCAACATAGCATGCTATGCCATAGTATACATCTGAGTAGCTTGGCTGCTGATTATACCTGTCCAGAGCTCTGTGACTGCTGCTGATGTAGGCTCAGTGTCTGTCTGATGCGGCTGGCAACTTGCCGTCTTGAAAAGCCGATTGCTGTGTGCACTGCAGGATGGCAAGATTCTCGGCTGTCAGGCTGTGGGGGAAGCAGAGGGTGTTGAGAAGCGAGTTGATATCATTGCTGCTTTCATGCAGAAGGCAGGAACAGTGTATGATCTAGAAGAAGCTGAGTTATGCTACGGTGAGTTGAATCAGACAAAATCCATCCTAATCGGGTCAACAGGTGCGCTGCCAGCGCAGTGTTACAAAAACCCGGGATGACGTTAAACTCGCCCTGGCTTGGCGCAGTGGTTAGAGCACCCGCTTCACATGTTGAGGTCGTGGGTTCGAACCCTGCCCAAGTTGCCGAAATTGACGGAACTTTGGGGGTAGCTTCGGCTGCCGACATCGTCCTGATTCAAGACTGGGTACAATTACAAAGCCCCATGAGCGACTTAAATGATGGCTCGCAGGTCTAGGACCGGGGAGGGTGTAACCCCCTTAGGATGTATTGTATTGTATTGGTATTGTAAAAACAACTGCAGGATTTGCGGTGCTGTAGCCAGGGTGCACAGACTTCTGCAGGTTGCCAAATCCTTTGCATGATGCAGCTTGTGTTCCACAATCATGTGCGGGCAAAAGATGTGCAGATCCGTTTTCTGCTGCTGAATATGTTACGGATTTCCAGAAAGTAGTAAAAACAATCAATTCCCCAACTTGATTCTGGATATGTGCCGCAGCGCCCCAGTATGGCAGTGCCAAAGATGTGGTCAACTTTGCCGGCATGGTCGCTGCCAACACGCTAAGAGGTGACCATCCAGTTGCACACTGGGATGCTGTAGATTGGGATGCCATCAGAGCAGATCCCCGTGCTCTTATTGTGGATGTCAGAGAGGTAAGGTAACCAGTGGGGATGCTCAAAGAGTATTGAAAGTCTCATGGAGACAACCACAAGCAGCAGCATGAGGTGGCAGTCAGCAGCATGCTTATGCGTAGACGCAGTGTGCGGTTGACAACATTCACTGAAATGAAGTTAAGGTTGTTGACGGGCAGTGTGCTGTCATGCACATCCGTCTGAAGCATCATATCGCTCTTTTGTTATGAATGATCAATAATGTGGATGTCAGAGAGATGAGGGGGCCAGTGTGGGTACATGTATATTACACACATATTCTCTGTACAGAGAATATTCAAAGACTCTTGCTGTAATCGGATTCAGCACGTTGACCCTGGGGACACTGTCGCCATGGGCCATAACTTGCCGCATGTTGAGGCAGTCAATAACATGCTCAGCAAGTGCATGATGCAGAGGCGTGTGTGCCGCACACACCCACACAGTATGTGGTTCACAATTATCAATGCTGTCGAGTAGGTGTCAAGCGGTGTGCTGTCAATGCAGTTGTCTGAATGGAGATGTCTTCGCACCCAAACCAGCCAGCATAGTGCGTGTCGAGAATGGGACCAACCTCTGATGTGGGGTCAGAGGTTTCAACCCATTCTTGCCATTCACTACGGTGGATACCTGAAATGTGGCAAGACAACAGTGACCGCAAGTGGCTCCCCAGTCACCCACTGCGTTCTCATTGGTAATGAAAGCATGATGACAGTATGAAGCATGCTCACTACAGTTGTCTGGGTTTTGCTGTCCAGCCTGCTGAAGTTTCCCGCGGCTGCATCAAAGGAGCTGTCAACTACCCACTTAGCAGCTTGAGGGAGAGGATACCTGAGCTGCCCACAGACAAGAAATTGTACGTCTACTGCCAGGTGCGCCACACCCCAGATTGGGCTCAGTCACCTGTCTCCAAGATTATACTTCATCTTACATGATCACTTGCATCACTCTATCACTACAGCAGGTCCTTATATGGCACGTTTCATGGGTCAAGATAAGCGTCTTGTAGCCGCATTTGTTCATTTTTGTTGGCTTTTGCGTTGCAATCCAAATACACCTATGCATGTTTTGCATCCTCTTTCAGAGTCTGGGTTGGAGGTGGAGTCTGATGATATTCTGCAAGTCGAACTTGCAGACATTCTGCCGGATTGAATCTGGCCTGTGTTTGTTTCTGTTTTTGCCCCCATGAGCCATTAGTTGGCTCCTTACGGGTGGAAACCCTTGAGGTAACTTGTAGTAGTAGTAGTAGATATCATTGAAGCCTTACTTCTGGAGACATGACCTTGCGCACTGAGAAGCCTTCAGCACTAAGCAGGACACCAGCACACATTTTCAACTTTGCCTGAGAATTACGGGGCCGGGTACACACAAGACACACCAGTGCACCTAGATGCTGAGAGTTTCTGTTGACCTGTGCTGTTGCTGCTCCCCTTAGGTTGGGCTCAGGGGTTACAATGCCACCCGTCAGTTGCTGCTGGCTGGGCTGGAGGCCATCAACGTATCAGGAGGCTATAAGTCAGCTAGTTGGGCACAGTCAAAGCTCTGAGCGTGAAAGAAAAAGGAGCAAAAGCCACCATTGGATGGTGTGAAGTGCATTCACCTTGATCCCGGACGGACAGCGTGCTCAGCAGTGCCGTGGTGTAGCTGTTACCAGCTTCAGCCTGCGGGTTGATTCTCCATTGTGTCCATGTGACAGCCATGGTGGCTGCAGCAAGTCTATCATAGTACTACTACCACCAGGTTCGGTACCTGCTCAGCACTGGTGCTGGGTCAGGAAACAAACTGTTTGTTATGCTGGCCTGTATATCGGATGACCTCTGGTAGCCTCTGGAGTCAGAGCATCAGCAGAATTCTGCATGCATGCGGTATACCTGGATATATGTATTTAGTCGAGTGTCAATACCAGGAGTTGAGGCGTCACTTGAAGTCTCGGATGATTTCTGGTCACTTCATAGTGAGGATTGGTTTGATTGTGTTGAGGAATACTATTCGTAGTACGATGTGTATTTATACCCCCCATGAGCGACTATGTTGGCTCCTCCGGGGCGCCCCTCTGGGGCCAGGTTGTATGGTATGGTATGGTATGGTTAGTCACTGGAATTTATTTAAGCACTTTGAACGGCTTCAGAACAGCTATCACACGTCTCAGCGTATCACTGTTCTCAGTATGCTGTGGGTACAGGCCTTGCCGCTCGTGTGACATACTAACGGAGTCCGTTACTCCATGTGGAAATTCTCCGAGACTTGGCAAGCATTGACACCTGACCTACTTCGATTGCAAACCGCTGAGCCTTGTATTGGGATAAGAACTGCTGTTGTCACTTTTGCACTGCTTGCAAGGACCTCAGTCACATTGAATTGCTTGCAATTAATTGATTGAGACCATTAGGTGTGCCTCTCCCCACAAGGCATCAAGAACTCCAATAGAAAAATCAAATCTTGCAGCATACAACCACTTACTTTTATAAGTTATAAAGAGCTGGCAGCGCAGCAGCTCACTGCGTTTGCTTTCTATTTTGATTTGCCAGACTGGCCTGGAATTCTTCTTGCTGTCTACTGATTATATTAAAGGAGGGTGTGGGGCCCCAAGAGCGACTATGTTGGCTCCTCTGGGGTGCCCCTCGGAGGGGCCAGGTTGTATGCCATACCATAGTATGGTATGGTATGTAGCCAGGCTGCAGCCTGAGCCATTTGCCTTGAAGGCAGTTTCTCCCCTGAGGGTGGTCTAATCTTGGTGTGTCAGTGTGGCTGAGCCACCAAGTACATTATCCCAAGGGCCTTGCGGCCGGAAAGGGTAACTTCCTTCCTTCCTTCCTGAGCCATTTGGGGTGTGAGCCATAAGCCGGGCAGAGGTGGTGCCACCACCGTGGTGGCTTCGGCATCGCAACACAGACCAGATTTGATTCATTAGAATGTCTGCAAATTCGACTTGCAGAATATCATCAGACTCAACCTCTGACTCAGACTCAGAAAGATGATGCAAAACATGCATAGATGTACTTGGATTGCAACACAACCTTTACAACCCAGCTGGCCTGCTCAGTCAGTTAACAACAGCTTCAACAACAGGTTGTACAGTGAGCAGCAGATGCCATTTCGATTGACATCAAGCAACGTCATGATCAATGCTTCAGTACATGCTTGAAGCATGTATACACCTTGGTCCGAGCGCTTAGTATCTGGAGTCACCCAGGCACTCATCAGCTCCAAGCAGACGCACATATTCTATGCAAGCCTTGCCAAAGTTTTGAACACTACATCACTGCAAAACAATTCAAGCCTCAAACTTTGACACTGCAGTGCACTGTGCCAACGCTGATACCCTCTCTTGACAGCTCAACGCTGCAGATTGAAGGATTTCTGCAGCACTCATCAAAAAAGGACACACTACTAGTGCCAATCGGCGGTTGGCTGATAGGTCAGCTGCACCATACCAACTGTGCAAGCAGTGCCAAGTAGTAGCCATTGCCAATACACCAGCAACTTTGAACTGCCACAAGCAGGGGCACTGATGAAAGAGAGGTCAGCAAAACTACAGATGCAGCAGAATTCCGCTGGCAGTAGTATGACAGCAGACATGCTGAAACTGTTGAGCGCTTTCCTGCAAGTACACACATCTAAAAACAAGCCTTCAAATCTCCTCTCATAAAGCAGGAACCCGTCTGCACATTGCCCAGATATCAGATCAAAACTGTTTCTTGAACCCTGGAAAAAAGTGTATAATCTTCTCAGATGCATCAGCCGCTCAATCCAGGCCTCTGCATTGATGCAACATCAGTCAGAAAAAAGTAAACTCTTCCATATGGCGGGATATGAGTGGTTCAATGGTGAGCATCATACCCACTGGCAAAAATACTGTTTCCGCTTTGCAGAAGCACTGACAGAACCCCTGCCTAAGCACTACCACCAAGCAGCCAAATGACGCTCAAGCTGATACAGTAGCTGGTGTTTTACTGCTGCTGTTAGCCATCTGACCAGTGCCCAGCTCCTCATCTACTGCTGCCAGCACTGCTGCTGCCACATCAGCGGGCCAGCTGGTGACTACTGATCTTCTGTCTGTTCTGAATGTGATTTCAATGCTGAAGCCAGGTTCTGTGGGGGAATGTGATGCCTTCATCACAATGTGATTTGTCTCCCACTGCATGTTGGACACAGCAACACGATGTCAAGAGAGGCGCATCTACTGCTTGATGGACTGCATGCTGTTGTGTGTCTATGACACATGACAGCAGTTGGTTGTGAGGTGATTCTCAATGAATCGGTGGTTTAAAGGTTTGGGTATTGCAAGTACGCATTGCATGCTTGTGAGTCAGTGGCTGAACAACCCTGCCTCAAAAGATCATTGGGTTAAAAAGAATCACATATCACAGTGTACAGGTGACTGTTCTACTGCTGCTGCTACATGCCAACATCCCTGTTTGTTTTGAAGGAGTCATCAAACGGCCATGAGTGTCATCTGCAATGATACCCTGCAAGTTTCCCAATCTGATCTGTTGACAGCTGATTTGATCTGTTGACAGCTGATTTGATCTGTTGACAGCTGATCTGATCTGTTGACAGCTGATCTGATCTGTTGACAGCTGATTTGATCTGTTGACAGCACCCTACCTTCACACGTGATGCTGGCCTATCGGTTGACCCTCCATGCCACTGTCCTTGAGCTGCCAAGTTTGCAACCATGCTGCGCAGCTGCTTCAGCATGCCCACAAAGTCAGACAGCTCAGAAGGTTTAAGAGGTACAGTCCAGCAAGGGCCTGACACTACAGCAGTGTAGGGTGTGCTGTCCTCGTTGCCATCATCGTCATCACTGTACATTGGAAGGGGAAAAAAGATAAATTGCATGTGTATGTGTTAGTGTAGATGGGGTTTGACCCCAGCGATGCTGTGACAAGGATAGGCCATCACTGGGATCGGCCTTGCTCAAGAGTGTTGGCCAGGCGACTATTTGCTGTTGAGCACTTGGCCAAATCATAGTTCTCTGCCACAAAACCAACTGCACTGACAAAGACAACAGGCATCAATCGGAGCTGCATCTAGGATGTGGGTCGTCAACGCGGCTGCTGCATATTCACTGCTGGGCTGCTACAGAACTGCAAGCAACTGTTTGCCTGTCAAGCAGCAGACGTATATAGCAGTAAGCTCAGTGGATTGTTGTAACGCACAGGGAAGGTGTACCCAGACTCCAGTTGGGCCCCGAAAGCATCCTATTTATCACGGGAGGGTCTGTAGTTGATGAAGTAGCAGCAGGTTGAGCTGGTTGAGATAATATATCCATCAGTACCGCAAGTATGACAGTTACAAGAGCATGTAAAAGATCGACGCAACACGTTCCATTGAAGGTGTGTGCAGTTGGAGAACAGCATACGTGCAGCAAAGGCTAGGTAAGGTGGTTGGCAAGTCACAAAGCGAAAGCGTCCGGTAACCGTTGTGCAAAGGTCACCTTGGAAGATACCAGACATAGCACGCAGCATGTTGCGCAATATTTCTGCAAGCATGTCTATCAGCTCAACTGCTTATTAGAGGAAGTTGTGGGTCCCAGTGTTGACAGGTGTGATAAATGCCGTTGACCCCCCCCCTTCCTGGAATCAATTATATAAGACAACATGGTACTGACCTGCCACCCTGGCCTTGTCTCCCGGCAGAACTAGCACACAACCACTTTCGTCACAGACGTAGCCCATTTCTGATAACTCGTCTATGCTGGCTTGGATCGACTCAGGTGGAGGTGCTGTGCCAGCTGACAGATTGTCCAGCAAAGCATTTGCAGCTGCCAGTACATCCTCCACAGACCGTGGTTTGCCGTCCTGCATCAGTAAAGCAACACTTATATCACATCATGTTGTTATAACCCCGCGATCAACGTAATCGGAGGGTCACGAAGCATAAGTGTGCTGCGGTCAAGTAGTTGTCGGCAATATACACACTCCAAGGAGCGCAGCCTGAGATGCCTGGCCAGATCCAGCTGACTATAGTAAGCACCTTTACGTCATGGGCTGCTACATTCCTTGTTTGCTGCTGACGGCACGCAATGCGCTGCTGCCGAGTGGCCTGAACTGCTGCTGAACCTGCTGTCTTGCAGGTAGTGGTCCTTGAACAAATGTTATGCATCTTGACAATCTGAGTGTCTGCGAATACGATGCACCCACGCTTCTGTTGAAACTCGCTCTAACGCTTGCAGGGAGGTGAGAGGAAATCCGAGATGGAGTCTGATCCACCACGCTAGCACCTACTTGAGTACCATGACTATTTCTTTTGCCCAATGTTCACATTCGCGATAGCGCGAGAGCAATGGATAATGAAGAGACGTCAGCACTGACTCGAAACCGTCTTTGCCCCTCACAAACCACCGTTGTAGGCTGCAAAGCCTGAAGAAATGCGCACTGACCATATCCGCTGTGTTTAATATCTTGCAACACTACGTTACTGTGCCAGAATAGCACATCATGCCTATCCATCAGTCCAGTTTTGCGAACCTCTATACCACTCAGCTTGCCTGCATTGCTGCGCTTTGATGTAGACAACACCGTCTACCACGTTAACTTCTGCAATAACAGGTACACATACGCTACGTTTTAGCTGGCACCCTGCCAGCAGGGCAGCATCAGCACAGCAACAACGGCACAAGGGGTATCTTTGCCGCAAAGTACTCACAGGCGCGGCGGAACGTTGAACCAGGTCACCAGCTGGAGGTTCAGCACCCTGTGAGGATTTCTTTTGTTGTTATGACCATTTGATTGGCCCCTCATACCGCTGACTGTAAGGTGCTGACCTCACCTCTTGGCCCAGCAATTTTCCAGGCCAGGGGTTTTGCCCTTGCAGTGCTGTGCGATCCTGATAGCTCAGTTGGTTTGCATGGGCAGGGCCTAACGGCCGGAGTAGCCCTTCCATTGCCAGGCACAATCAACAATGGTGAGGCTCATCGACTCTAGCAGGCTGCAACAGAAAACCATGAGTGGAGTTGATTCATGTTACCAATGTACAACCAATGTGCTTATGGCATATGCCATTGCGCTGTTTCCCAAAGGCCACTTGCGGCTGGAAAGGGCAAATGCCATCTTTAACATGCGATTGTACTACTGCCACTTGGAGTGCCAGTAAAGACTGTCCCTATGGATGGCAGCATCTACAGGGGAGCAGTAGACTTTTGGCATGAAGACACCACCACAGTTCTTGACAAGGATTATATGTCATATGTACATGCCAAAGGGGCACATACCAGTGTGTTCCTCAGGTAGGCAGCAACTTCAAAGACCAAGGCGCCTGCCGGCAGGCACACACTTGAAAATGCCCCACTGCTGGAAGGTACCCCACTGCACACTGCTCAGGCACAGTGTTCACAGTGTGACAAAGTGCAAAAAGCTGTGTAACTGGTGTATATCAGACAATGAGACCTCTGGCCAGACACAAAACTTGTCCGCTGCTGAGCCAACTCAACAGGATACAGCACCGTGCCAGTGGGACAGCAGTTACAGGCTTAGCACAACTAGGGTCAACTGTGGCAGCACATGTGCAATGAGAAAGACAGGCACAAGTGTGTAGCAAGCATCCAGGCAAACTGCTAGCAAGCTCAGCAGTTGAGTATGGGGAGCAAGGGCGCAGGCAGTGCTGCAATCAGGACAGCTGGCAGCGCCCAGTGCTGATAAAACACAGCCAAGGCACACTGTCGTGGTCGGTTGTGGTATTCTCTATCTGCAAGCTCTTGCTGTTACGTGCAGCTTGCAGACAAGTAGTGCCACAACCAACCATGACAAGTCAGTGTAGTAACAACACCTTTCATGCAACAGCAACTTCAGCTTGATGCTCACCATGATGATCAGAGGATGATGCACACACATGGTGAGACCCCCAAGCAAGGCATGTGGACGTTCAAGTCAACTGTGTGCTCAGGGCTGTCTGCTGCATGAAGTTGAACATTTGTGCCCTGATGCGGCTGCTATTAGACACACTCCATGTCAGTGCTGCCTGAGATAATATATAGCTGGCCTGTCTGCAAATGAGATGGGGCAGGGGGCAATCTGCATTGGCAGCCGCGTTTGGTTCACTTGATTAGGGGTCATGTGCGCTCTTTTGCTGTGAGAAACATGCAGACCCTTGGACACAGCAACCTATGATGACACGCTGTGTTATATCCCTGCATCATGATATCACATGCATCCAACACAGCATGCTGCTGTTGTATACTGCACGCCGCTGGCCATAACACATATGGTATGCATATGCTGCAGCAGGTGCCTTGGCAAGGCAATTACCCTAAGCAGGCATGCTTGGCAGTCAAGACTGTGCAAAACAGTGGATAATGCACACGACCTGGCCATGTTGCTGCCATCAAGAGGTCCTTGCAACCCAAGATCGATACTGTCAGTAGAACTGGTGCATGCCAATCTTCGAACTTTCGAACTGAGGTGGAAGATACGCAACAATGTCAAAGCTATGTTGTGGGGCTTTGTGAAGAGCCTATGTAGAACTGCACATCTGATGAATGCACAGCTGTGCACAAGCATTGCTGAGGATCTGAGGCAACAAGAAGTGCTGGCATCTCCACTGCAAGCACTCTGGGTTGCAGTTGGTGCTGTCACTCACATTGCAACATGACAACATGCATATCAGACATACAGTCAGACACGAGCGTCAGGGATGGTAGCTTATGAGACAGGCAATCACTGTGATGTACAGCATGAGGGGTATGTATGCCGCCAGTATGTGATAAATCTCAAGCTGCTGTATAACAGCACTTCAACAACTCCCACCACAATGCTGCACAGACAGGGCATCCAAGTGGAGTAACCAGGCAACCACGGTGTGGCAAAAACACCCCCCCAACAGCAACAACAAATGACAAAGGAGACGTACACTGCAACCACAAAGAATTGGAACAGCCCAATGCAAAGAGCAGGATCATAACTAGGATCACAAATGCTGCCAGCACATACTAGATTTCAATGCAGCACCAGTGTGAACATGCCGAGCAGCGTGAACATGCAGGTCCATGCCCTGCACACATAGCAAAGCCACGTGCATACAACCAGCCCAGGTGTAATGGTCGATCCTACTTTGGCCACACCAGCTGTAGTTGTGAGTAGAGTGACACCTGATGGACAACAGGCAGAATGACTGTCATTGTCGATTGACAAACCAAGTATTGTTAATCCAACCTGAGGCCTTTGAATCTGCCCCCAGAGACTACCACCTGCCAGACCTGCACAGGCAACTTACAACCTGGGCTGCAAGCTGCAGCTGTGTTGCCTGACCCTGTGCAAGGATTAGATGGCAGCCATATGCATGCACAGCACATCGCAGCCCTTGTTACAGGAGGCCAGAGAGCTGGTGTGACATGAGCAATGTGCCACCTACTGTTGATAGATAGATGGCCAGCTGATGGACTGGCCTAGATTGTAAGGGTTTTCATTGATACAGCAGTCCAACCCCGTTTTATACAACTGCAAGCAGGTAGGGCAGCCATACTAAAGGACATGACCAAGCATGTCCTGCAAAACATCTGGTTATGCTGGATGGTGCTAAGAAGCATGCAGCCCACGCCAACAGATACCATACACAACATAACCAGTGACAGCGAACGGTCAACTAGCTGCAGAAGGCATCAGCCAGCATGCGACGACACCTTACTGAGGCTACAGCAACAGTGCGATTGCCAGTCTCTGCCTGTAAAACACAGTGTGCTGTTGTCCCCACAGTGCTGCACTGCTTGCAGGACTGCTGCATGTGCTCCAATCTCTTTGATGCACCAACGATAGAACAATATAAAGCGACCGCAGCTCCATCCCACTGCTATTGCTGCTGCAGCTGACCGGCTAGAAGGCTGTCTACTGCAGCTGCAGCCATGTTAGCCCCTGGAGGGCCTCCCACCACGTTGCTCTGCTGGAGTGTCTGCAGCAGCGGCACGCTGCCATTGTGCGCTAACGAACCCAGTCCGATGCTAGCACCCTGCGCCACACCAGCAGCGGCAGCTGCAGCGGCAGCAGCGGCGGCTGTGCTAGGTGCATTGGGATTGTGGTCTGATGCGGGGCACAACAGAGGTGCAGCCATGGAGAGGCCTGGCATGCCCTGGTTGCTCTGCATGTCTGCCAATGCGCTTGGCAGCGTTTGTCCCTTGTCATTCATGTCAGCGATCACAGCAGATGCCACTGCAAGAGCATCAGGGACGGCGGGGTAGGCCTGCACCAGCAGACTGGCCATCTGGAAGGAATTCAGCACCTGCAGGTTGCAGCAAACAACTCCATCCATCAGAGTTGGAGCACCAGCCTCTTTCATGACGAACTCTCACAGGCTCATTACTACACTGCCGTTGAGTGAGCCCACACTTCCCTCCTCAGTCCACTTTGACTAGGAAGCGGCACCAAGAAGCTAGCCAACAAAAAGGATAGCCGAGTTCCACAACATGGAGGCAGCAGAGACCAACCATGGTTGTACTGTCTAGAGGTGCAGCCACACAATGATACCAAACACATGACAAGCACAGCGCATGGACTGCTGCTCACCCCCTTGAAGACAGCAGCGCAGAACTCTATGGTGACATTGTGTTCCGCCCTCAGGTTCTCCCTCAGCTTGGCCACTGCCTCATGAGTCTTTATGTAGGTGATGGCATTACGGGTGTGGAAGGACTCCTGCACAGATAGCAGCAGCGGCATGACAGGCGTTATGTTGAAGCAAGCTGAACAGTTGTTCTTTGAGACGGCGGCTAGAAACCTCCATCTGCATATGGCCAAGATGTGGTTCAGCGACAGGAAGCGGTTCGAGGAGTTGTGGCGCAGGTAACGATTCAAGGCAGGCAGTAGTCCAACTTGTCCATGCCTTGCATTGGCAGCAGCCACAGCAGAACCGCCGCCCATCATCATCACCATCATCATATAGATGCAATATTGGTTGATAAGCCGTGTTTGGCACCTTCCATTCACTGGAGTATGTGTCACCACATATGGTACATTTGCCGAACAATGCCCAACACATGCTCCTGCATAAGTACAGACTTGCCAAAGCCCATGCAGCTAGAAAGGGTAAGCTGTACTGCAACCTTCCTACCTGAGGCAAGTGTGCCTGAATCTGCACATTAAGCTTCTTCCTTTCGTCCACAATTGGCTCCACCTTCTGCATGAACAGCTGCTTCCAGCGCACAATGTCAAGCTTCTGCTTGTCACTGAGGTTGATGCTGTTAACCACGGACTTCCACATGTCAATGGCCTCCTCCTCATTGTGCAGGTACTGGCGGGAGACGGCGATGAACTTGCGCGTCTCGATGGGACGCACCACACTCAAACGCATCAAAAGGAAGCTCTGTGAAAACGTAGGCAGCAGCAGCAGCAGCAAATAATGCGATATTCATAACAAAGGGAGGTATAGTAGGTACAGCAGGTAGTGTATATGATAACCATGGGTTATGCTGTTGTGCACAACACAGGAGCAATGCACAACAATCTCAACCATAGTGATCAAGTACTCTATCCTTACAGTACTTTCTCAAGTGGCAGATGACATGCAGCTGATGACACGATGGAGATTTGCCAACACTCATGATTTAAGGCTGCCAATGCATTGCTGGCTTGCACAATCTGCAGCCACCGCTGGTTTCAGGCTGCTGTTTGACACCTCTAGAAGCACAGGGGTTCAAACTCACCACTTCCTTGGTGAGCTTCTCCACCTGTGCTGTGATGTCATCACTGGCACATCCCTCCTGGTTCAGCTCAACGAGTCTGCTGGACAGTTCCTTGATGTAGGTCTGATAGATCTTATAGATCTGCTCAGGGCTCAGGGCCTGTAGCAGCAGCAGCAGCAGCAGCAGCACAAGAGAGCACATTATAGCCAACATTCTCACTCCTCGTACTGCCTGAAGCCGCGTTACACGATTGTGTCTATTGTATTTGAAAGAAATCATAATTGTGGCCTCGGATGCCCTTTCGCACGTGCTGTTTTGCCACCAAACAAAATCATCGAGGTCAGCATTTGGCTCTGCAGATCAGACAGTGCTGCAGCGCTGTCACATGCACCAGCTGAAGCTTGATGCACGTAACTACTGCTTTCCCCCATTAGCTTCCTGCTGAGCATGCATCATGGTGTTGCCCGGTGTCACTGTTGCTACTGCTGCTGTTACTCACCTTAAGCATGTCTGTTGTGAGGCTGATTGACTGACCACTGACTGCTGTAAGGGTGAGAGGCGGGCCCTCTGTCTGCTCATCAACCTGCTGCGTGATCTGCAAGCAATCAACAGCACATTACCACTGAGCACACAATCCATGTGACGCATCTGCCACCAAGTGCAGGCGGAAACGACACATAAGCGATGATTGTCTCCCTATTGATGACAACAGCTGCTTGGTATGCCGGCCGGCAGACACCCTCATCACCAGTTGAACCCCCAGCAACAGCTGCAAAGGATGGCCTGGGCCCCACAGATGCGATTAGTTTGCAGCAGTTTAAGTAATACGCATATTTTGCATTCAGTTTCTTTGCCCTACCTCTTTGCTTTCCTGCATGACCTGAATCTGCTCATTCCGCATGTCCAGCACCTTCTCCAGGATGCTGGTGCGGCTGTGCAGTGCTGCATTTTCTGTCTGGAGGCTGCCCACCTTCTGAGTCAACTCCTCGATCTGCTGATGAAGGTCCTGGATCTTGGCCTGCGAGGGGGGTGTGCAAGAGCATGGCTGCTGCTGGGACCTGGCTTGTATAAGCAAAGTCAGCTGGGAAGGTCAAGGACACTGGCTTATGTAACTGCGCGTCTGCTGGTGTGCCCTGAGAGTTTAGGCAATCTTACCCAGTAGACGCTTGATGAATGTCATACAAGGTAACAGCGTGATCATAGAATGAAGCCCAGATGCAGCTGGAGATTGCAGTTCAAGTCTATGAATGCTGTACTGCGTCCTGTGCCCACCTTTTGCCGCTCGCGGAAACGCCTCTGTGCTCTCCTGTTCTTTTCCTGCAGCGCCAAGTGACGCTTCTCGGCAGCTGTCATGTCATCATCATTGCCAATCTCTCGCTTCTTGCGGCTCTTCTGCTCTCCACTGCTGGCACTGCCATCTGAACTCTGTGCATCTGAATCGTCATCTGCTGCTTTGCTGACTGCCTTCTCTGATGCACGTCTGCCGCGAGCACCGCCTGCTTTTGCCTTTGAGTTCTGGCGCCCTGCGCCTGCTGGAGCTGCTGCTGGCATGCCAGGTTGCTGCATGCCTGCCATACCCATCTGCATGCCAGCCATGCCAGGGAGCCCTGCCATACCATACATGCCCTGGTTCATCATGCCCTGCATTCCCACAAGCCCAGCCATGCCACCCAAGTTGGCACCATCCAAACCAGCAAGACCATCTCCCATCATCTGCATGCCACCAGGCGCCTGCTGCATGCCACCCGCAGCTGCGCTCGCTGGTACATCGCCATGAAGCTGTGTCAAGTAGTTGTCCAACACATTGTCCAAATCAAGATCTTCAGGTATCCCAGTGGGGTAGTTCATGTCGCCACCACCTGCAGAAGAATGCAGCGCATAAGATCGCGCTGAAACAAGGAAGGACACCGTAAACAGATTGGCTTCAGCCAACATACTGCTGAAACAGATTCCGGAGCAGTCGTGAAGGCGCCAAGGCTTGTCTTTGATTGTATGCCTATCTCAATGCACGAGTCAGGCAAGCGGCGTCCTGCGCCTGAACAAAAGCCATGTGCTGGGCGGACCGCGCAGCATACCTCGGAGTATCGCAGAGATAGCTCCACTTAATCAGGAGATATTCAATAGCTCTGCAGTCCCGTGTGCAGGCCTAAGCACAGACGGCAAGAAAGTGTTCCTGCCGGAGACAGGTAGGGGAAGCCAGAACCTGGTGAGCGGCACAGCTCGGCAAGAGATTTCAGATCGTTTTATGCTGTAGCCGTGAGCATACGTTTGAAGGGTGACAACGTGATGGCACCAGGAGGGGGAGAGAGTGTCTCCGTGCAGTCTGTGCTGTGGAAGTGAACGCGGTAATGCCCTCAGTAGATCATTTTGATTACCAGATGCTGTTGGCAACAGTAGCTGCTGCACTTCACATAACTAAGATAAGACCTTCAACCCAGCGAGTTTGATTGATTTTATCCATCGCGGCCTTTGTCGTCTGCTTGTGTTTTTTTCTCATCTTCTGTTGATTACAACTCAGGAACAACAACTCTTAGACCGGCCGATCGCCTGCGTGCTCTGATCATGATCTGTACGTGCGCTGCACGTGTGTTGAGAGATGGGTTGTTTGAGACTAGCTGAGTGTCCTGTGCGATGAAGTTTACACTCTACGCGTCCCTGCAGCCTGAGTTTGCGGCCAGCAGATGGGTGCAGGGCGATCACCTACCTGTTGAACCTCCTGCCCAGTGTGCTGCTGCAGACCAACAGCAGCTGCGACTGACCCAGGCAACCGACTGCTTCACTTCCTGGACGCGTGTACTCAAATCTACACATGCAACATTTGCTATCAGCTGCCCTGCAACTGGCCAGCAGCCCTCTGACTGCCCCCACAAGGACCTCCTCTTCCTGGCACAGCAGTTGCAGCAACACACTGACACCTCAGCCAACAGAGGGTTCTCAATGCCAGCAGCTAGCTGTACGTCACTCGTCAAGGCACTTACTGCACCACTCTTGCAGCTAGCAGCAGCTACTGAGCTGCAATTCAAGGAGCTGACAGTAAGCTTGCGTCAACAGCAAGGATTGACCACATCAGGGGCCACAACACCAAATGCTGGTTCACAAACTCCACAAACCTCCGCTCAAAACTCTCATGACAGCCAAGTCCAGCTTCGGCCAGATGCAGAGGCAGCCATAGAGCCTTCAAGTCTGCCAAGCAAGCAGCCTTATGCAACAGCACCCGTACCTGCACCTTCCACTAAGTCTGAAGAGCAGCTGAAGTGCATGCTGTTCTGGCTCTGCCATCTGACAACATCACTTCATCAGGTACTTTGCAACAGTAATTATCACATAGCTTCCAGCTGCTGTTTGTTGCCGTGAGTCCTGCAGGCAACATGCTGCAACTTGTCTGACATGGCATGTTGGCTGACTTCCTCCTCATTGAATCCCTAGCAGCCTGCTGTCGTGTGTGAGCTGTTTGTGAGGGATTTTGCACGCAGCATCACAGAGTGATGCTAGTTTGACACATCAATATGTTACTGCCGCAGTTCATGCTTCAAAACCCTGCAAGTGCATCTGATGGGAGCAGCAACCACAGACAGCACAGTAAAGCAGGGCCCCTGTCGCTGCATCAGCATCACCATCATCAGCAACAACAGAAGTGGATGCAGAAGACACTGCCTTCCATCCTGCAGCATATGTCAGCCTGTTACCACATGCTGGCTGTAGGAATTGAGCTTACAGACATCAGCCACAGTGCTCAGCCATCATCAGCAGGTGCTGCCCATGTACTGTCACGCCAGAAAGACAGTTTAGCCGCAGACAAGGTGAACACCTGCCATATAGGCTCGTGGGTGTACTTGATACATGCGGTTTGGCCGCAGCAAACACATCATGGGCCATGCTGCACAAATAGGCACAGGGTGTTGTGCATGGTCTTGCTGTTGTTGCCTCATGCAAGTATACCTCATGATTGAACTCTGCTTTCAGCCTTAAATACCATGAGGCCATGCAGCATTTGGACCGTACAGATTGGAAGCAATGAGGTCCCTGTCCACAATACTTGATTGTCATCATTGACGCCCATGCTGTTGTGCCCTGCAGCTGTTGCTAGCCACTTGCTTCAGCATCATCAACGAAGCAGCAACACCGTCCAGCAACACACCTGCCAAACGACCTGCCTCCAACCGCATCAGCAGCAGCGGCGGCGGCAGCAGTGATAACAGCACCTTGCAACTAAGTCCTGCTTCCTTTCAGCTGTGTGCCTCTATGTTGGCCGCCCATATGGTATTCAAGCGCAAGCAGCAGCAAGTGCTGCGCCTTCAGCCGCGTGATCCACAACAATCCTGCAACCAACTGGTTGTGGAGCTTTGCAGGATCTTGCAGGACAGTCAGCAGCAGCATACACAGCAGAAAGACCTGCTTATCAAGGCTCTTGCATTGCTGGTAACGACCTCCAACTACTCACAGCAAGGCCTCCGAATCCTTTGCAGTATTGCAGAGGCAGTGTTTCCACCAGCATCAGTAGCGGCACAGCAGAAGCCACCGTCTGCAGCCAGACGCAAGCAGAAACAACAGCAGCATCCGCAGCCACAACACTCTTCAACAGTTGCAGCTGTGGAGACTGCGGCGACTGCTGCAGCATGCAGTACCCATGCTCTGCTTCTGCTGGAGCTGCTTGTGAATGTCCTGGTCCATTTGCTGGCAGCTGACAGCAGCAGCATGCTGCACAGTGGTGATGCTGCTGCTGCTACTGGAGTACAGGAACAGCATTGCCACCAGGTGCAGCTGCTAGCAGCTGCCATGCTGCCAACATTGCTACCAGCTGCTGTCATGCACAGCAACCCAAACATCAGGAAGCTCTGGCTGGTGATAGCCAGCATCGCTGCTGCTGCTGCTGTGCCATCACCAGCCTTGAGCAGCACACAAGCACAACAGCAGATCAGCTCGGCAGACCATGCAGCAGCAGTGGCAGCGGCGCATGCACACTGTGCAGGTGTCTCGGTGTTAGCAGCAGCAGCAACTGGTGACCGTGATGCCAATGTGAGAAGCAAGGCAATGAGCCTGCTGGGGGAGGTGGTCCCTTGCATCTGGCAGCAGCTCACACACTGGCAGCAGCAAGGAAGATGGCAGCAGATTACAGATGTACACACTGCTAGCAAGGATGCTGAGTATGCCTTGCAACCACAGCCTGAGGCACCGCGGCACGTTGAAGCTGATAGGTGCAGTGACAGCGTTTGCAGCTCATCTGAACAGATGCTGCAGAAGAGCCTTGAAGCTGTGACCCATGCCTTGACAACCCAACTCATGGGAAGCAGCAAGTCCTGCAGGACAAAATCACTGCAGCTCCTGCAGGCGTTATTGTGCAACCCTGCCGAGGTTGCAGCAGCCGCTGCACCACAAGGCATCGCTTCTGCTGCTGCCGCTGCTGCTGCTGCTGCAAACAGGCCTGCAGCTGCTGCAGTCACTGCCTTGGTAGTGCAGCAGCAGCAGCGGCTGAGCATCAGGACATATCCATGCATTGCTGCTCTTTGTGACAGTACAGAGGGCTCCATGCTCCATTGTCCTGCAAGCAAGGTTGCTGCAGAGCTGCTGCTGCCACAGTTGGCAGCAGTTCTACAACCTCATCAGGCTCTGCAGTTGGTGCTCTCCAGCAGCAGAAGTGGCAGCAGCGCCGCAGGGAAATTGCTGGAGGGCTTGTCACAGTGCAGCGAGCAAGCATTGTATGATGTGTTGGCTCAGCAGCTGCTGCTGCTGCCACGATCCACCAGTGATGAGCAGCATACACAGGCTGCAGCAGCAGAGGAAGTAGTGCCAAGGGGCAATTCAACCCACCTACAACAGCAGCAGCAGCAGCATCGGCAGCAACACGTGCAGAGGTGGTTGCTCTTATCAAAGCTGCAGCGGCTGCTCTCTTCTGGTGGGTGCTGCAGCGAGATCCTCAGAAGATATGCTTTCCTGCAACTCACAAGATCCCAGGCAGCAGCAGTACTGAGCACTACGAACATTGACTCGGCAAGCAGCGAGCATCTCGCTCAGAAAGCTCATACATCTGATCCAGCAACAGTAGAGCAGCAAATGCAGCATTTATACCAGCTACAGCATGAGCTAATGCTGGCAGTTCAGCTGCTTGAGCTGTCAGGTGGCTGCACACCACAGCAGGTGGACCCCAGGGACTTCAAGTGTGAGTTGGCCATTCTGACTGATACCTTGGACCTCTGCTGCCACTGGATGCAGCAGATCCTGAAGGCCGCCGCCGCCGCTGCTGCTGCTGCTGTTGTTGTTGGAGGACAAGCTGATGCCAAGGGCAAAGGGCATGCAGCAGCAGAAGCAGCAACAGCAGAAGAAACAGCAGAGGGTATAGTGGCAGCGGCTGTTGCTGGCATCATGGCAAACGTTGTGAGGTCTGTTGCTGCTGCTGCAGGGCAAGAGGCCCAGGAAATGCAAGAGCAGCAGCATTGTGCAGCAAGCAACCGACAGCAGCAGCAGCTTGCTGCCCAACTGGCTGTCTGTGAGGAGTTGCTGAACAGCATCTTGAGGATTCTACTCAGAGCAGCAGAAGAAAAGCAACACAGCAGCAGTAGATTCCACTCTCAGCCTGTAGGACCTCCTGGCTCCTCAGAAGCTGCTGCTGCTGCTGCTACCAGTCCCAGTAGCAGGCAGCACTTGAAATTGTGGAATGTCACTGCAGCCAGCTTGAACCACCATCTCACCTTCATAGTGTCAGCAGTAGGAGGTGTAGGGACTGCTGTTGATCAAAAAGTCCATATAACAAGCTGCCAAGCAGCACCTGTACCCAGTACTGCTGCTGCTGCTGCTGCCTGGGACCCGATAGTGTTGCAAGTAGAAACCCTGAGCACATTCATCCGTGCCCTTTGTGCTGCAAACAGCAGTGATAAGATGGTACTACATGAGGTGCTACTTGCTTGGCACAAAGACCTGCTCACCTCCAGCATCCTTGACAGCAGCAGCAACAGCAGCAGCAGCAGCAGCAGCAGTGACAGGTTTGCTGGCAGCAGTACAGGAGATGTACAGCTTGGGGCCAAGAGGCATGTGAAGCTGGTGGCTTTTCTGCTGCTGTTGCAGCAGCTGGCGGGATTCTATGAGGTTCAGCAGCAGCAGTTCAAGAAGCGCCTGATGGCAACCTTGCAGAAGTCTTCACCTGTTGAACCTGCTGATGCTGCTGACTTGTCTTCACAGCAGATTGCTTCCAAGTCATCCCAGCAGCAGCAGCAGCAGGGACAGAAGAGTCCCTTTGCTGGTGCTGCTGGTGGTGGTGGTAGCTGCAGCAGCAAACCGCTTACTCGCAAGCGGAGTCATGCTGCTGAAAGCCTTACAGCTACCCAGGATCAGAGTAACAGTACAAATAACAGTTCTAAGAAGCCCCATGAGCATATTGCTCCTTTAGCTGAAGAGGACATGTTTAACTATATGTCTGAGGAAGATGCCCGGCAGTGTGTTGAAGCATCTACTGCTACCTTCATGGAGGGGCTGATGGCTGAAACTGCTCCTGCATGTTATTTGCCGTTGTTGCTGCAACTGCTGCAAGCCGCCGAGGCTCCAGAATATATCAAGGTAAGTGCTGTGGTGTCACTGCTGGCCAGGGGCTGCTTTCTCTTCTTTTATATTCTTTCTTCAAATGCGCAGAGGCAGTACCAAATTCAAATGTTTGGTAGACTCTGCCCTAATTTGCTGTATGGGAGGTCACTGTGCTTCTCAGAAGTACAAATACCTGAGTGTAGTTCTTAGTGGTGAAAGTATCCACGTGTTGACATTCCTCCTCACATACAAACACAAACAAACTTGATGTTGGGTGTCATGCCAGCGGTAAAGTACACATGTGTTGATTTTTGACCTGTCTAGAAGTGAGAAGTTGACCAAGTGAAATTTGCCAACTGCACGATTGCCTGTGCAGGTCTTGTCACTCCAAGCCCTCCAGCCGCTGCTGCTGTCTTCCAGTAGCCTCTCAAGCCAGCACAGCACCTGTCTTGCAGCACTCCTAGCAGACCCTTCAACTCCCGCAGCACTACAACTGCAAGCAGTAGCAACAGCAGGTGAACTCGTAGCAGCAGCGCCAGCACAGAATCAGCTGCTGGTGCATGAGCTGGAGCAGCTGATGCTGCAGGGGCTAGCAGCAGCAGCAGCAGCAGGGGACAATCGCTTGGTGAGGTGTGAGGTGCTGAGTGCTGCTGCTGGTGTGTATGCTGTACTGCTGCTGCAAGAGAAGCTTCTGTTGGCGGGGGTCAGCTGGGGTGTGGTGGCAGCTGGCCTCTTGGCCCCTCAATCACTTCAGGTAGGGTAGGGCTGCTGCTGCTAGCCATCTGCATGTCCAAGGAGTTATGTTTCAGGAGTTCGGGGCCATCTTTAACACCCTTCACTACCCTTACTCAGTATTGTTGATACATGACAGTCTGCAGAGTTTTCACTACCATTAGGCATCTACACATGCTGTGTGACATGAAGGTGATTGTTCCATCATGGAAGTTTCTTCGGAAGTTTCTCCTTCAATCTCCTCTCTCTCCTTCTTCCAACAGGCACCCAGGTCAAGCAGGATTGCTGTTGTTATTCAGCTTGAATAATCTGGTCGGTGCAGTCCTGTACAAGCTTTGTAGAATACAATTTATGTTCTTCTAAACAAGGCAATATGCTCATCCTAATGACCGTCATTGTCCACTTTGCAGGTCGTGTCTTTGACCATGCAGCAGTTGATGCGCTGCTTGATCGACAAGCAAAGCGTATCTCGCACAAAGGCAGCACTAGGGTTGCTCATGAACTGCCCACCAGCACCAACTCTCACTGCTGCTCACAACAGCACCAACAGCAGCATCACTGCATTATCTGCTTCACCCACCAGCAGAGCAGTGCAGCTTGTGGAGCAGCATTTGCTAGGGTTCTTGACACCTAGAGACCTGGCTAGTGAGGAGCTGCAACTGCCGCTGCTGTCAGCACTGGGGCATGCAGCAGCAGCAGGAGGTTGGGGCGCCGGTGATGGAACAGCAGAGCCAGCAGCGGTGTTGCTGGCAGCGTGTAGTCCTACTGGGCGTTGCCTGGATACACTGTTGGGGATCGTGCAGGTATGTGGACATCATATCCAGGCTGTTCTACTAGAACTTAGTAAGTATACTTACAAGTACGTGACTTGTACGTACAATTCATGTGCAGCTGCTGGTGGCGGCAATGCACTGCATCTGACGATGGCAATCTAAATCACTTGCAAAGTTGCGAAGTTTGCATACTCAATACTATTACAGCGCAGACTTGACCTAAGCATGCCTACGGGCGTTGCATTGCATATACTCAAGTAGATGCATCAAAGGACTGGTAGTGGTCTTCCAAGCAGGCCATGCAGCTCTGGGGAAACAAAGAAAATCGCCCAGTCTGCTAGCTGTCATCAACCTATCCCGTAGATCATCAGGAGTGGTAGAAAATAGAGGATTAAAGATTTTAACAGAGAATTTTCCTTTGGGTGATGATTACTGGTGACCTTTGTGCCAGTAAACAGGCAGCCAGAAAAGTTATGTTGCTGCTGCGGTTGCTGCTTCAGGCCAACAAGAGCGCTGTCAGCCAATGCAGTAGTGCTGAGGTTCTGGCTCAGCTGCGAACATACACTGCCAAATACAGATCAACAGCAACAGTAGCAAGCAGGCCAAGGAAGAGAGCAGCGTCAGCAGCAGCAGCAGCACTCAGCAACAAAGATGGTGATGATGGCGAGGAGGACGGTCCAGCAGAAGTGTGTTCAACTGCAAGAGCAGCTGCCACAGCAGCACAGGCTAAGCTGCAGGCTCTGCTTGCAGAAGCAGTAACGCCTGCAGCAGCAGCAGGAGGAGGAGTTGAAAGGCGACTTGCTGGCAAGAAGAGGCGGGCAGCTTCAGCGTTAGCAGCCCAGCCCTCAGGCAGGCCAGCAGCAGTAGGGCTGGAAGTTCTGGCCCGGCGGCAGGATGGAACAGAACACAGGGTGGCAACAGGGATGCCATCAGCTGCACGGCTAGCAAGTGATGATCACACCATGCAAGAGCACATGATGGTGAAGCAGCTGCTTGTGGAGAGACAGCAAGCATTGCAACGGTACAGAGCGGGACAGTGCCTGGCTGCAACTGCAAAGTAGATCATCAAATAATTGTTTAGAAGGAATAGGAAATCAGCCTCAGGTTGAACGTTAACAATCTTTCAGTCACCGCCACCAGCAAGCAGCACACTCGGCACACAGATTGGTGGTAATGTCAACATTGTAAATTGATCTGCTCTATTCAGACTCTACACCATCCCTCATCTAGATCATCCTTCATTCACCAGAACTGGGGTACAAGGGCCACGTTGCTTTTGCAGCATGCCTGCCAGGCGGCAAATAACGACTCATGGTTGGTTGCTGGAGGACCACACATGTGTCAGTCTGTGCAGAATGACCATGGTGGCACGTGTTTCCCATAAGTAACACTGTCACCTCTTATGGCGTGCCCATCAGGGCCAAAGGTTAGCACACACGAGATTGTGTCAGTTATTGTATGCTACAGCAATGGTGATTTGGCCATTTGGTTATAACCGTTGAGCCCGTTTCAAAACTTTTGAATCTGCATGTCATTGTGACGATGTCATTGCCAAGTAGTGACAACAGCAACAGCCGCTGCCGCCGGGCGGCCTGACGTCAGGCGACGAAGATATGCAGGTGGATATAATGTGTCCAACATTCAACAGTTACAGATTACCCAACACTGCTCTGAAGTTCTTAAGGAAGCTTCCGTGTTGATTCAATCACCACCATGGCATGGCCACCTAACGGTTTGAATGGTTCTGATATTACCATACCATACCATACAACCCGGTCCCAGAGGGGCACCCTGGAGGAGCCAAAAGAATCGCTCATATGGGAGATATAGTATCAACGCAATGTTGCGACATGTACACAATGTTTGACAGTTCCAGATTGAAGTTGAAGCCTTCTGAGTCAGTCTGACTGAGTGAACTTCATGAATTTGATCATGATGACTCTTTGCATGCAGCACTCATGGGTGGTCACAGCTCTCTCCCTCACACACACACACACCGACCCACCATTGTGGCACAGTACTGTGAGCACTAGTGCTCAGCACAAGTTGTGGGACAATTCAATAGCAGTGATATGGCACAGCTGTGCTAACCGGTGATGCTAGCCGGCTAGCCGGTGATGACTCAATCAGTCACTGACGTCTGAGACGGTCAGCGGAGTCCGACATGTTGGGCCAGCATGGATCCATGTCCGAACAGTGAGTCATATATGCCACAGCAGACTATACCACCACTGGCAGTGGGGCCCAGTGGCTTAACATGGCGATGTTGCGCTTCTCAGGTCAGGGAGTGAATGAATGAATGAATGATCTACGCTTGGTGTCTTTAAATAGACACCCGCGTATGTTGAGGGAGGGTGGCGTGTGTGGCGATGACGGTGCCATCGGCTTCACGCCCCCTACCGTCCACTCCCGCTCCCGAGGCAGCGAGAGGGTGTGCCCTTGACGGACGAGAGTGTACTCTACCGTTTCTTCTTGCGTTTTCGTACGCCATGTGCGCTTCCCGCCCGGTGGCTATTTCTGTTCGTCGTTACTTTTCGGTTATCCTTCGGGTTTCTGCCCACGATCATTGCCCTCCGGCTGCTCCATATCCTCTCGAGGTGCTCAACGGCTATTGCATGTAGTTCTGTTAACAGCCTTTTCAAGGCTGGCCCCTCCACTCCTAGCGAGGTTTGCAGGTGTTGAACAGTTTCCTTGTATATGACTCCTCCCACTCCTAGCATCAGGTTGCATTGCTTGATTTCCGCAGTTG
>JABEVS010000533.1:1022-41594 GCA_018290735.1 Coelastrella sp. MACC-549 | reverse complement strand
CAGTGGTGACACCGCCACACGGCTGGGGCAAGTATATTTTAGCCCAACTATCGATCACTCCCAACGCGATGGGACGTTGGTAAGGGCGCCCAGAGAACTGAGAAATCCGCCCCGGTTCAGAATCGAACTCGTGCCCTTTTCAGACACCTTTTTAAGTCGACCATCATAACCAGTAGACCACGCCCAGAGAACTGAGAAATCCGCCCCGGTTCAGAATCGAACTCGTGCCCTTTTCAGACACCTTTTTAAGTCGACCATCATAACCAGTAGACCACGTGTTTACCGTCCCGCCGGACAGCAGTAGTAGTAGTAGTGAAGTTCGAAAATCTTCGACGAAGAGACACATCATGATCGTCCACATCAGTTGATGTGTTTGGTTGATTGTAAAAGAAATCTAGCCATGCAGCAAGTGGAAGTGCATTGGCAAATGAATGTGTTGGTGTAACCCCCTTCAACCAACAGTCGGGTCCAGACCTGAGGATCCTAACAGATGCAAACCCTTTTAAAGTTCACTCCCTGAGATAACCTGCAGCAGCAGTAGTACCACTGCTCAGTACCTGGCAGGCTGCATGTGGTACTACAGGCTGCATGTGGTTAGCAATCTCACTGGTGGCGTGCGTCACGCTCGGAGCAGTACTGTTCTGAGAACATGGCGTGTATGTTAGCAGACACTGTTATGGTACCAGCCGTTGCTTACGACGCTGAGCACCCCTGCAGTTTAGCGTATCATCCGCGTTAGCAGTGTGACGAGCAGTGCTGCTGGGCATATATGTACCTCTGCGATACTGTACCCTGACCCGATCATCGCAGACAGTTCACACATGGGATAGAGCATACAACCACCATCATGAAGCGCGGACATCATGATGTAGCAATATAATGTGTTGGTGTGATGATCAAACAACAATAGCTAATCACCGCGTGCTGTACGCACCCTCAACAGCAACACAACTGATCGTCACACTATGGCACCGTTTTGGGAGGACCCCAGGTCCCTTGCTATCGGCAGACGGCGCTCACACACGCCATTACGTTCATATAAATCATCCCAACTTGCCGTTGAGCACCTCACACAGCCTCCCGAGCAACAGCAGTACCCGTGTCCCCTTCAAGGCCGGGAGCAGCTGCTCAGCGGTTGCAGTTGGAAGTTCAGACTGTTTCAGAACCCAGATAGCGTTCCGGAGGGCTTTTTCAGACCCGAGTACGATGACTCTGGATTCGGAATGGTGAGCACTGGGACAAGTTTGCTCACTTTGGCCTCTGATACACAGTCTCATTCAAGGCACGCACATGTACAGTGGTCCCTCAAAACAAGAGCATGCAGCTGCATTTGCGTGTGCAAGTATTTGTTTTTATCAAAAAATATTTGTCTGAATGTTTCTACAATACAGCCATAGCACTTAAAGCATTGTTTTCTTTTCTCAGTCCCTACCACAGTAAATTGCCTTTTGGTTTTAGCACCCTTCATTTCATGCACATGAACTTGAGCATTGGCCATTGATCGGACCTCCACTGCATTTTCTGACCTTCACCACTGCTGCTGCTGCTGCTGCTGCTGCTGCTGCTGCTGCTGCTGCTGCTGCTGCTGTAGATTCCAGTGCCCAGCATTTGGGAGTGTCATGGGCACGGCACACCAATCTACACAAACTTTGTGTACCCCATTCCTGTTGAGCCTCCCCAAGTGCCCCAGGCTGATAATCCAACCGGCTGCTACAGACACAGCTTTGATGTGCATGACTACAGCACAGATAGCAGGTACCATATATCTATACTATGCCTAAACCATGTTAATGTATCAAGTATTCAAAGGTGTCTTGAAGGCGGTGTTTGGTTTTATATTAATACGTATATAATTAATACGTTTTTAAATACGTACATAATCATCTGAATAAGTGTTCAGTTGATCATCGATAAATGAATCAACCAAGTCATTAGTTGATTGGTGGTTCTTCAAAGATTAAGGTGGTTTGGATTTTTGGTGGCGGCAGCAGCAGCAGGTTGCTGCTAAACAGCAGCAGCAGGTTGCTGCCAAACAGCAGCAGCGGTAGCAGCGGTAGCAGCGGCAGCATTAGCAGCACATTGCTGCCGAGCAGCAGTGGCAGCAGCAGCAGCAGCAGCAGTTGATGTGGCTCCAGTGATTTCATCCCTGGAACCTGCTGCTATAACCGCATGTCCTGCTGCTTTCTACAACACCTAGCCAAAACCTGCTCAGAGCTTTTTCTGAACCTTGCTGCAATGTCACTTTGATGTTTTTTTGATATGGTTTTGATGTTATGATAACGTCAAAATTACATAAAGAAAACATCAAAGTGACAGGCTTATGAATACTATACCTGTCTGTTCTATTCCAAAAAGGAGTTTTCTGGCCGGATAATATAAAAAAGGTATTTCATCTTTTTTGCTGGTTCGCATAACAGGTACTTTGTAGTGATTGGAGGAGCTGACAGCTGCGCCCTGCTATGGCTGAACGGCGAATTTGGTTGCAATGTAGCAAATAACATCAAACTACCACGAAAATGAAAGGCTTATGAATAGCACACCTTGTGTGTTTATCTTAAATTGAGTTTTCTGGCTTAATAACAGGTATTTCCTGATGATTGGAGGAGCTGACAGCTGCGCCCTGCTCTGGCTGAATGGTGAATTTGTTGGAGCATGTAAGGACAGTAGACTACCGAGCAAATGGGAAGTTGGACAGGTGTTACAACCAAAAAATAACATACTGGCGGTTCAGGTGCGTGGGCAGAGCGGGGTAACGAGGAATTTTTTTTTTATTTTATCACTGTCAGCAGCGGAATGTTTTGAAGACATTAGGGTTGTGTGGGTCAGGTTTGCACTGTGCTGGTTGTCAGCTGTCCGTTCAAACCTTACGCAGTAATAACATCATGGCCAGCGGCGGCAGCAGCAGCGGTGGCGGCGGCGGCAGCAGCGGCAGCAGCTGTTTCTGAAGCACCGTGATGATTGGTGCACTGAGATGGTTGCAGCACCAGTTCATACACTGCCTCACTCCCATCAGTGAGGTTTGCTGCTGACGCCGCTGCTGCTGCTGCTGCTGCTGCTGCTGCTGCCGCTGCTGCTGCTGCTGCTGCTGCCGCTGCCGCTGCCGCTGCCGCTGCCGCTGCCGCCGCTGCTGCTGCTGCTGCTCAGGTGGTGCGCTGGAGTGATGCCACCTACCTTGAAGACCAGGACATGTGGAGACTCAGGTCAGTTTGCCATCATGGACTGGTTACAGAACAACATAATTGAATTGTAAATAATATGTGTATGTTTGGTGTTATAGTCATAATCAACAAATGTCACATTTGAACAGCAGCACTCACACCATCAAAATGTGCATAACAATAATCATTCCAATATCATAATGTATCAAGGTTCTCATTGCAATCGCCTGTTATTTCTGCTGCCTTTTATATATGTATAAAACCACAGAAATATCATCCATTCACACACTGAAATACTTTGGAAACTGAATGTGTATGTATACTATTCATATTCAAATCTGCAGTGGTCTGCACCGTCACGTGACATTAATGGCAAAGCCAGCAGCAGCCTGCATCACCGACTACTGCATCAAAACACCCCTCTCTTTTGAAGCAGGTGAGTGGTTCTCTGCAGCGCTGAATAGGTAAACTCGACTTGATGAATATAATTGGATGGGTCAGATTGTTTTAGCTGTGTGGTTACAACTAAAAAGGAGTTAATGTTGTGCTTGCTATGTGGTAAAGTGAATGGAGGGATGGCAACAATTCTAGCGGGGCAACATTGAGCAGAGCAGGGTTCCTCTGTCTACTGTGATAGACAGCATATCATAAAGTATGATAATGTATGTTCTTTTGCCTTGTACTAACAATTACTTGACTTTTCCATAAAGACAGAACGACCCGCACATATTAGTACATATTTTTAATCTTCATCTTGCCTTTTTTCCACAGCAAGTGTAACGGATCCAAAATAACTATTGAAGTACATGGCGTCTGTGTATTTGCGTCCTGAGCACCGCTTAGTCTGTGCCTGTGATGTTACTGCAGGCTTGCATGATCGCATATAATTGATCCACACTCATAATAGAAATAAAACAATGAATACACCTATCCTATATATTCCATCAAATATTTCCATTCATTAAATAATTCCATCTATTAAATATTTTGGCTCCATTAGTCCAGTTTTGGTACTTTGTTTTTTTTGACACAATTGGCATGTCATGAGTTCAAATTGAAATGAGCATACACATTTTATGGAAAAATGTACTCATATATACATGAGTCATGTATGTGCGGATTGTGACAAAGGATGATTTGCGGCAACAAGTGGCCAAGCTGATATTTGTTATTTACAAAATATAAATATATATTGTAGGCATATGAAATAAACCACCTTCGCAACGGCATGTACGCTGAAGGGATGCGAAAAAATTATGCAGGTGCTTGTAGCGACCTGACGTCAGCTGCTCTTGACATAACTGTTACTTTGGAAGTTACTAACAGTCAGTTGGTGGCAGCTGGGCAGCTACAAGTGACTGCTGATCTGCTGCTGCCGGATGGCAGCAGATTGTTGCATGATCTTCCAATGATTATGGAAAAGGTGAGCAATGCCATCAAAATAAAGAATTATGTTGTGGTATGTTGATTGATCCATTTGGATGCAGCTGGCTGCTTTAGTACTTAGTTTGTGGCCTTGATGTTCAGCAGCAGCAGCAGCCGCCGCAGAAGCAGCAGCAGCAGCGGCAGCAGCAGCAGCAGCAGCAGCAGCAGCAGCAGCGATGTTTCCTTTGTGTGATAGCGACGTACTGTCGATTCAAACAGCGCAAATTGAACATTGCCATCGTCGTTCAGCAGCAGCAGTAGCATGAGTGAAAATTGAGGTATGATACTGTTTGTAGAATGAAATGGCGGTGGCAAGCACAATCCTTTCAAAGCTGTTGATCAGGCTGATGCCAAGAAATACTTTTTTGTTGTTATGTATCTGATGTTTGTACAGAGGTGGTATGCACCAGATACTACTTCAGTCACTGCTGCTGCTGCTGCTGCTGTTGCTGCTGCTGCTGCTGCTGCTGCTTCGTTTGTGCAGAGGTGGTATGCACAAGATAGTTCTTCAGTCACTGCTGCTGCTGCTTTTGGCAGCGATGCACCAGCAGGTTACCTGGCTCGCTTATCAGTGCCAGACATGGCAGCAGCACTGGCAGCAGCAGCAGCAGGCAGCAGCAGCAGCAGTCATAAACTGCTGCAGTTATGGTCGGCTGAAGAGCCAAACCTATATATGTTGCTGCTCAAGGTGACCCTCGTCAGCAGCAGCAGCAGCAGCAGTGAGTTGGAGGTTGAAGGGTGTCTTTTTGGATTCAGACAGACCTGGGTGGCAGATGGAAAGTTGTTACATAACAACAGACCCTTGTTACTTCGGGGAGTTAACAGGCATGAGTGGCATGATAGGTGGGGTGAGTACGATGCTTATGTATATTATTAGTACTTCTCGTTCACCTTGGTGGGAAAAAGAACAGGTACTTGAATACAATACTGCTGCTGCTGCGGCTGCTGCTGCTGCTGCTGCTGCTGCTGCTGCTGCTGTCGTTATACAGGTCTGTCAGCATGTGTGTATATTGCAGTCATCGCATCTCAACCTAACTGCACCGCCAACTCCACGGCATGTCGCTCTCAACGCTTGGAGATGCAAATATATACTTTGACAAACCTCTCAAGGGTCAATTGACACATTATATTAAAATATATATTTATTATTGAAAAGCGGATTTTGTTTTGTGATATAAATATTGAAATCAAATCTTGGAATTGATTTATATTCTATACAGGTATTGTGTGTGACCAGGCTCACACGGCCCAGGACATCAAGGGTGAAATGCCGATCAACACAGCAGTTATCTGCTAATTCGGAAATACTCAACATACTCTCTTGGGGAGAGATTCAAGTCTTAAATTAACAATCATGTTGATATCTTATCCTATGCAGGCAAGGTGTGTGGCCAGGCTCACATGGTGAGGGACATCAAGCTGATGAAGGCGGCTAACTTCAATGCTGTGAGGTGCAGCCACTACCCCAATGACAGCAGATGGTGAGTTCAAAGTCACTTGGGTGGAAGAGCAAACTATTGATTAATTCCCACATATACATATTATAATATATTCCTCTTTCTTTCCTGAGAGTTCACATATTCTATGAGCAGTAAGAGTTGTCCTGGTCTAGCGCAGCCAATTAGGAGGTGCAGCCACTACCCCAATGACAGCAGATGGTGAGTTCAAAGTCACTTGGGTGGAAGAGCAAACTATTTATTTAATTATTTCCTACCCACTATCCCAATGACAGCAGATAGTGAATTCGTAGTCACTTGGGGGGTAGAGCTGCCTGCTAGCCAAGTTTTTTAAATTCGTCTTTCTCCACGTATTATACAAGCAGTGAGCCTCTATACCAATGAAGCTGGTGGTGAACTAATCAATTGACTCGGCACGGGGCCGATGGCAGAATTGATATGGCTGCAAAGTACTGATGATTGTTGAGTAATTTGTCATGGTGAGTTTTTATTCAACGAACTGTTTCTTCCTAACTATCCTAAATATCTTTCTAAATATTCAGCTAACAGTATCTGCTATGTAGCTAGCTGGTCATATTGGTATCCTGTTGAAACACATGTTACTAATGAGAAACCTCATTCTGGGTTTCAAATTCCTCTTTCCTTCCTGAACTCCACACATATAAAAAAGAACTTGTTATGTTGATTTTCTATATTTTATGTCACACATATTATATGAGCAATCAGAGTGATCCCACTTATCAGCTAACTCAGGCAACTATAGATGAAAGTTGTAAGCATTTTCCCCAACAAGTGTTATTTTTTCTCACTCACCTATGCATACTATGTGTACATAACCTCGCAGGTACGAACTCTGCAACCACTACGGACTCTACGTCATCGACGAGGCCAACATCGAGACGCACGGCTTTGACCCGACCTTCCTCCACGACGAAAACCACCCCGCCCACCACGACGAGTGGCTGGCGGCCATGATGTCACGCACGACGAGGATGTCCGACCGCGACAAAAACCAGCCGTGCATAATAATGTGGAGTCTGGGAAACGAAGCCGGGTACGGCGCGGCGCACGACGCGATGGCGGCTTGGCTTCGACGGACCGATCCGACCAGACCCGTCCACTATGAGGTGGGCAAGCATTCAGCAATGGCCACCGGGACCATTTTATATTTCGTTATCCACAGTATAATTTATTATTATATTTTTGAATCTATAGTCGAGGAAGAAGTTTTATCAAATAAATATGAATCATTTGAGAAGGTACTCTCCACTCACAAGATGGTACAGGTGCTTGAGGCCGAAGGGCATGAATATATCCTGGAACCCTGTTCAGCTTTGGCCTGGTACTGGCACTTGCACTTGTCCAAACATATTCCCGGCAAACACATGATTATAATTATATGTTGGCTCCTCCGGGTTGCCCCTCCGGGGCCAGGTTGTATGGTATGGTATGGTATGTATGTATAATTGTGCAACCCTGCAGCGAGAAATCTCAGAATTTTGTTCGTAAAATATATTCTATTTGCGTTTTGGAAATTTGGAAACAATGAGGTGACCATTGGCAATGCATATGGTGACAAACCTGACCAATCCACTGCTTGTTGCTGCTTTTGTTGCTGCTGCTGCTGCTTTTGTTGCTGCTGCTGCTGCTTTTAGGGTGGTGGGTCACAAACTCCAGCCACTGATGTGATTTGCCCCATGTACGCTCGGATCCCCCAGCTGCAGCAGCTGGCAGCAGCAGCAGCAGCAGCGGGAGACAGACGGCCAGTCATGTTGTGCGAGTATGCACACTCCATGGGCAACAGGTGCGGGTGTCACATGTTAGTAGTATTGATGACATTAATCTTTTTTTATATCTGTAAATAATTATATCTCAAGCATCTGCTTTGTTTTATACAATATGATCATAAAAAAGCCCGATAGTATCAAAGCAAGTTTCTGCCTGCATGCCATTGTTTTATGTGCGCTTCAAAGATATGGCAATGTCTATTTCTGTATGCACTGTCGCCTGGTTGAGCATTGTTGCGTCATGTGTTTGTATGCTTACAAAATATAAACATCTATCATCCAGATGAATTATGTCTAGTTGGTGTCACACAATCATTCTGATTTGATTTCGAGGGCTTGCTTATGCAGGTTGAGGACATGCTGCCCCAGTTGCTGCTGCTGCTGCCTCTCACTGCTGCTGCTGCTGCTGCTGCCTCTTACTGCTGCTGCTGCTGTTGCAGTACCGGCAACTTGGCAGAGTACTGGGACTGCTTTGAAAACTCCAAGGATGGCCGAATCATTGGAGGATTCATTTGGGACTGGGCAGATCAGGCACTAGTGAAACAGGAGACACTGCCAGATGGGTCACAGGTAACCCAGGTTCAAACCCAGGTGGTAGCACCTTCAACTGGGTGGTTTTTATTTGCCCTTTCTCAAGATGTCTTTTTGCGCATGCATCATCATCAGTTGCACAATACATGGAAACAATTGCAATTGTTACGCCCAATTGCATATCCTCCTCTTTCTGAAATCAGAAATGATTATCATTGAGGCAACCACTGCTGCTGCTGCTGCTGTTGCTGCTGTTGCTGCTGCTGCTGCTGCTGCTGCTGCTGTTGCTGCTGCTGCTGCTGTTGCTGCTGCTGCTGCTGCTGCTGCTGCTGCTGCAGATCGAGTACTGGGCTGTGGGTGGTGACTTTGGAGACTCACCTAATGATGCTCAGTTCTGCTGCAATGGCCTGGTGTTTCCTGACAGATCACCTCATCCAGCTTATTTAGAAGCAGCAGCGTGCATGTCACCAATCAAACTAAGACTCTTGGAAAATCCACACGAGAATAATGCCACAGATGAAAATGAAAAAGTATCGGTTGGCACATCTGGCAGCACGTTTCAGGGACAGGAATATGAACAGATAGCAGTACTTGTTAGTAACAGATATGCATTTTTAGATACGAGGCACCTTGGAATTAGTTGGAGGTTGATGGCAGCTGGGGAGCCAGTGCTGCTGCCAGCAGCAGCAGCAGCAGTGAGGCGGGAGCAGGATGGATGGCAGGTGATACACCTTACTACTCCAATTCCAGCGGGAGGTTCTGCTGCTTTGAATCTGCCAATCACCAAGCAAGACGTCGCTGCTGCTGTGCTTGCCGCATCATCTCACGGCAGCAGCAGCAGCAGCAGCAACTACTCAGCAACAGCAGCAGCAGGAGGTAGCAGTGGGGATGATGTGATATTAGAAGTCCGAGCAGTTCTAGCAGCAGACTGCAGTTGGGCTGCTGCTGGTCATGTGGTGTCCTGGAAACAGCTGCTGCTGCCTGATATACCTCTCAAACCCCCTCCTGCTGCTGCTGCTGCTGCTGCTGCTGCTGCTGCTGCTGCTGCTGCTGCTGCTGCTGCTGCTGCTGCTGCCAGACATAGCAGCAGCAGCAGCAGCGGTGATCTAGCTTTCAGCACCGGTGACACTGCTGTCACCGTCACTGGTCCAAACAGCCTGAAACTGATTGTTTCTTCAGAGACTGGCGCCATTGAGGGTTTTAGCTGCCATGACACAGTGCTGCTTGAGGGTTTAAGGCCGTGCTTCATGCGAGCTTCAACTGATAATGACCGGGGCGGATTTGGTGGCAGCAGTTATGCGGCTAGGTGGGCAGCGGCAGGGCTGGATAGGCTGATTGTACAAGGACAGGTGCGGAATAATTTCTTCGTAACACGTCTCTCATTGCTCGATATCAAGAAATTTCGGTAGACAATATCTATAATAGTATCTAATGCTGCTACAATGGTGTCAAATTTGCAATGATCCGCTTTGGTATTCTTCAAGTGTTTCTGGTGGGCATGTTGTAATCTGCTGTCTCCGTGTACGTGAATTTGGCAAGTTTTCAAGCGCACTTAAGCCCAACAAGCATATACCATCGCTCCAACAAATCTTTGACGCTGGTTATGCACTGACTCAATCTTGCAATGTAATGATGATTGATACCATCAGCCATAGCATTTACTGCCATCGGCCTCGCACCCGATGTTTCGCAGGCGGATTCTTGCAATTATATGATGTATAGCCTACAAAGGCTTGCATCCACAACTTGTGAAAAGACAACACCCACATAGCATGGTCAAGGTATAGCATCGCTCACTATCATTGCCACTTGCTGCTGCTGCTGCTGCTGCTGCTGCTGCTGCTGCTGCTGCTGCTGCCATCATAGGCCGAGCTGCAAGTTGAAGGCCATACAGATTCCTCAGTGACCATCAGCAGCAGATTCACTTTGGTCCCAGATCCTGCTGCTGCTGCTGCTGCTGCTGCCAGCTCAGACACAGCAGCAGCAGCAGGTGTTGGGGAATTTGGAGGGGCACACTGGTTTGCCAGTCTGGCGGAACCTGAGCCCCTAGAGGCAACACAAGTACCTGAAAATGACATGACAGATGATAACTTGGGAGCATCTAATCCATCGGCTTCAGCAGCAGCAGTAGCAGATAGTGAAGCAGCAGCTGATGGTGGCAAGGAACCTGCCACGGGTGAAGCAGCAATAGCAGCAGCAGCAGCAACAGCGGCAGCATGCCAGCAAGGTCCAAATCCAGCCGCTGGGCAGATCCATGTAACAGGCAAAATAACAGTCACCTCTGATGGCACTTTGACCAGCAGTTGGGAGATTGATGCCACGTCAGCGCTGCCAGCTCAGCTGGCAACAGGACTGTTGCCCTCATTGCCAAGGGTGGGACTGCATGCTAGGGTTCCAACAACTACTGCTGCTGCTGCTGCTGACGTGGCGGCTGTGGGTGCTGACATGGCAGCAGTGGGTGCTGACGTGGCGTGCAGCGATTGGCGTGTGAGGTGGTATGGTCTTGGACCCCATGAGTGCTACCCGGACAGAAAGTCATCGGCACGCCTGCAGATACATGACATGTGAGTATACAAACCCTAGTGTGTCATATATGTGTATGTATGACCCGATATATCAAACAACTTGATATTGTGCTTGCAGAGACATGACATGTGAGTATAGAGACAATGTGTCATATATGTGTATGTATGATCCGATATATCATATATATACTTTGAGTCAACTATCTTAGTATTGTGCTAGCAGTATGGTGGGTGCCTGATCTCCTGCTGAATGATATGCCTTCTGCCACAAAGATATTGCAATTAAATTCTTGTTATGCACTGGTAAGTACTTTACATGTATAAGTATCCTGCTGCAGCTGTAGCAGCTGATGTCAAAATGTTGCAGCTGATGTCAAAATGGCATCACACCGTAGATTTAATCGACTGGTAATGCCAAACAAGTTATACAACTTGGTCATATACGACCAATATTCAACAAGGAGTTGTGGTCAGTTACAACTATGAAGACAGCATTAGCTTCTTCAAGTAATAATAATATAATTGATACCATCAGCCATAGCATTTACTGCCATCGGCCTCGCTTCTTCAGGTTATGTCATGATGACATTCCAAGGTGTAAGTTCTTCAATATACCAGTGCTTAAGTGTACGATATTGTTGTTGCTGTTGCTGCTGCTGCAATAGGCGTGTTGATCAGCTTCATGTGCCCTACATCTTCCCTCAAGAATGCGCCGGCCGGTCCAACGTCCGTTGGTTACAGCTCACCCCACCGACACAACCATCCCCAACGGCAAGAGCAGCACAACACCCTTGCGGTGTAGTTTTCTCATCTGCAGACGGCCAACCCTTCCAGATGAACGTCAGCAGGTTCACCTGGCAGCAGCTGGCTGCAGCACATCATCAGCATGAGCTCCAGGCTGACCCTCAGGGTTTCATTCATGTGCACTTGGATGTGGCTCACATGGGCGTTGGTGGAGATGATTCGTGGAGTCCGAGTGTGCATGAGCAGTACTTGGTCAAGCCGGGAGTTTACAATATGTCCATTATTGTGCAACCCAGGAGATAGTGTTGCTGACTGTTGAACCGACATTTTTGCGGTACATGCCATCTGGACGCTGCATTTTTTTGTCCGCTTCTGAATTGGGGCGCGTGGCCGATGGCAGGATTGCTATGGCTAATGTGTAACTTGTATATATATATCTGGACGCTACATGCTAAGCCCTTGAATACTCCTGCAGGCTGTTGCTGATGATCATCAACCATTCTGGTGGGTGTAAAATATGACGCTTTGGGAATTGATAACTCCAAAATTTATGATTTAATGCTAACATGATTAGCATAACGCATGTGCCCAGCTGAGCTACTCCTTAGATTAGTGATGATGTTGTGTGTGCCTATGGTGCGGAATGCTCTAAAGTTGGCTGCTATATGTGTGGTGAGAGAGGGCATGAGCGACTAAGTTGGCTCCTACGGGGCGCCCCTCTGGGGCCAGGTTGTGTGGTACGGTATGGTGTAGTGGGCAGTCTGAGACTGTTCTGCTTGAAAGTTAGTGTGTGCAGTGGCTGTTTCGTAGTTCGGGCTCACCTTGAACTCGTGTCACTAGAATATCTTGTGCCAGTATGGCGGGTCAGCTAGGAAGGAAGTTACCCTTTCCGGCCGCAAGGCCCTTGGGATAATGTACTTGGTGGCTCAGCCACACTGACACACCAAGATTAGACCACCCTCAGGGGAGAAACTGCCTTCAAGGCACACTAACGACGGGTCAGCTAAAACTACAGGCGGCCTAATACCATACCATACCATACCATACCATACCATACCATACCATACCATACCATACCATACCATACCATACCATACCATCATATGGTATGATACCATACCATACAACCTGGCCCCTGAGGAGCACCCCGTAAGAGCCAACAAAGTCGCTCATGGGGGGAAAATTTGAAACCAAAAAATATCAGAAGACACAAAGCAATCAAAAGACTATGCATTCCAGACATGTGTCCTGTGAGCATGCTGCATAAGCAGCACGTGAATACAACCCTGATCAAACGCCACTGCAAAGCAGCAGCAACTGCGTCATTGCACCAAGACCAAGAAATCCTATCTGTTTGCTGTGAAACACCTGTGAAAATACTGCATAAGCAGCAGGTGCACCACTGCACATACCCAGATCAACAACTGCGTCACTGCACCAAGCCCACATATATTGTCTGTTTCCTGTGAAAATACTGCATAAGCAGCAGGTGCACCACTGCACATACCCTGGTCAACAGCCACTGCAAAGCAGCGGCGTCTGCTTCACTGCGCCAAGCCCACAAATCCTGTCTGTTTCCTGTGAAAATACTACGGCAATCAGTACATGTTCATTAGTAAAGGTTTACAGCCTTCATTCGTTTCAATTCGGGCATTGGCTGACTGGTGCCATGCACCTACCCATAAGGACCCCTGAGCAATCTCCTTGGCGGGTGGGATGGCCATGGCCACCAAGTGCTCCTTCACCTCCTTCAGGGGCTTGGAGATGGACCGAATACTGGAGCGGTTGGTGAAGCTCCTTGACAGCTCCTTTCTGGGGTTTCTGTAGCTCTAGGAGTTGCATAAACCCCGGAAAGGAGCTGTCAAGGAGCTTCACCAACTGCAAAGTGCCTTGGCAGCCCCCTTCAAGCCCATCGCAATGACGATGGGACCTAGTACAGCACCGACGCCCCCTAGCAGGGCTGCTGAGACCAACAACCAGCCGTTCCGCTCTGCAATGCACACATACAAGTAATATGATGAAGCTTTTGGGACCACAAATGCAAGATGCCAGCGTCGGACGCACTGCTGAGCTTCACCTTGTTCTCTCTGAGATAGCTGCTGGAGCAACACCGTCTTCTGACTCCTCAATACAGCATTGTCGGGATCCAATTCGAGACATGCCTCTATTTTAGCTAATCTTGCCTCTAGCTCGGCCTTTGAGCGGGAGGGCATTGGCCTGCGCAACAGAAGTATCAGATGTTGAAGCTTTGACAGTGGGTGTGTATGGAGCTGATATGTACTGCAGGCCTGGCAATGCCACCAGACTGCCTCTTCCAAGGGTTTTCAAAAATTCAAGAGCTGCAGAGCTGCCAATGATGCGGTTGACTGTGACCGTGCACGTACAACGGGGATGACACTTTGCAGCAGAGAGATATTGTCGCATGCTGCTGCTGCAAGTCTCACAACTGCTGTTATCAACCACACAAAGGTTGTGGCAACAATGCATATGCTGGCTGCAATGAATAACACAAATGTATTAAAATAATACGTATTCATGTGACAATGTGTCATTGTGATGGTTTACAGCCTGCGAATTCCTGCAGGCATCGACTTAGTGCTGGCACCTACCTAACAAAGATGGAGCCCTCAACAATCTCCTTCAGGGGTACGTACCCATGAGAAGCTCAACTAGAAAGAAGCCCATGCCACATGGGAAGCAAGTATGCTCCAGATCCTTAACCGCTCCCCCTGGGCGATGACACGGCCCGAGTAGGCGACCGCAGCAGAACTTAGTATGGCACCCAGCAGGCCTGTTGAGAGCGACAACAGGCCGGTCCGCACTGCAAGACACAAATGCTTGTGAGATGACGAAGCGTTTGGGACGACAGTTGCAAGCTGAGCCGCACCAGCTTTACCTTGTTCTATCTGACACAGCTGATGAAGCAACAAGTCTTTCCTCAAGTCAGCATTGTAGGGATCTGATTCAAGACGTGCCTATAACTTGGCTAATCTCGCCTCTAGACGGGCCTGCAACGGGGACGGCATCTGCCTGCCAAGACGTAAGATGCTGAAGCTTGGAAAGTGTCTGGAGTTGTTATGCAATGCAGGCCTGGCGATATCAATGCACTGCCACTTTCAGGTATACTGATGACTGGTGTTTTTGTAGGGAGAACATGAGCCGAAGCTCTAGGGACGGCCAGCAAAACCCTATTGACACGCCAGCGCAAGAGTATGAGCCAGCTGCAGAGCAACAGCCGGTGTAACACATGACTCAAATCCAGCTGAGTCAAGCTGAGATCTCACTCGAGTGGTCTCATTGCTCTTGATGGTCAGGGACTTGGCAGCAACATCAGATCCATCACCGGTGCTGCTGCTGCCACCAGGATCCTGCTGCTGCTGCTGCTGCTGCTGAAGTGATATTGATGCTACATATGCCGTGGTAAGTGGCCCAAAGCAGCCTGCTTTATCGGGATGCTTGTGTTGGCGTGGTTCAACACCCACTGGTCTCAATGTTGGCACTGCCACTGACAGTAGTACACTGGCAGTAGTCTGCATAATAAAACGATCCGGAGTCACTCCGGTGCTGGCCAATAGTGGAGTAGCTTGGGGGTGCCTGTATACAGTGCCAGTGCGTGTTATGTGGTTCTGATTCAAGTTACCTCAAGGGTTTCCACCTGTAAGGAGCCAGCTAATGGCTCATGGGGGCACACACACAGAAAAACCACAGACCAGATTCAATCCGGCAGAATGTCTGCAGGTTCAACCTGCTGAATATCATCCGACTCAATCTCAAGCTCAGAAATATATGATGCAAAACATGCAAGATGTCCTGAAGCACAACTGTGTAAAGCTCCGATGCAAACTGGCAGAAATACCGTGTAAGGCATACCACAAGCAATCAACAACTAACAGCCACTTCAAGTTCCCACCAAGAGACAATCTGCATCAATGAACAATTAACCTGCCAGTGCATACATACATTACTAATGCATCCAGCCATTGCTGCCACTGGCATTTGTTACCAGAATCTGATCAGTGGTACTGGTTGCTTGACTGCGCTGCTACCTACAGCATGATCCAAAGACATTGACATCAAGCCTGACTCTATCAGAATGGCCTCGTTAGGCGGGCTTGCAATCAGAAAATTGTCCCAGCCGGCTCGGCCTATAGGCCTATAGGCCAGAACATGGCATTTCCCTGGAAACCAACAAACGATACAATACCGCACCATGCACAAAAGCTTGGCAAAGAGAGGCGCCTGAAAGAAGCCAACAAATTACTTTCAAAAGAATCATGAAGTTCATTAGCAAGTCCATTGCCAAGTTGGCTGGAAGTCAGAAAACTTGACAGTACAGCCAAACTTTGCTACCTGTACAACGCTACCAACCAAAAAACAGCGATCTTGTATCTCTGATTTGAGATTTGCAGTATACGTACAACTGAATTGGTCCACTACATCAGCCATCAAGCCATGAGCAATGCTGCCATCGACTTGGGTTGCTTGTGCTTAGTATAATGATGCAAATCACAAAAAAAAACAGATGAATGCTGGCAGGTTTGATAACTATACTACACAGACAAGAAACAATCTTGCTCTGCTCCTGCCCTTAAAGTAACTGTGTACAAACTGTCTACAGAACTGCAGTAGGGCCTCTGGTACAGTCCAAACGTTGTAAAGTTGCTGGTGCTCTCAGTCAAGCTGGCAAAAAACCGTTTCTTAGACATGCACCACTCTGCCGCCGGGTTGGCAAGAGGGTGGACAACCTTCGCACAGCTCCACCACAGTCCAGCTCGAAAGTGGCCATGTCACATGGGCACATGTGGATACATAATTAGGGTTTAGTCACCTGTACATGTGGGGACATGTACATTTCCCCACATGTTGCACAACAAATGAGGGTTGAGATCAACTCCCACCGGAGTGATTGCCTGCATAACAACAGAAGCACAACTAAATGATAGGTCACGCAATCAGCCAGGTGCTTTGCTCAGCTCAACGTCAGTTGCAACACACGCCAGTTGATGGTCTGCATTACATGTAATGCACTTGTACAAGTCTACTGGGCATCTTTCTGCACTATGAGTACAATGGGGGTGACACACTGGCAATGTGCATCACCATCACTGATAGTCTTAGACAACAACACAGTGAGTAACTGTCAACAGCTTACCCTGAGCTGAGTCAGGCTTAAAGTGCACGTCTTTGCAGCGGACGCACAGGTGGGGGCGCGATGTCCAGGTGATGACCTTTGCAAGGGCCACTGGTGGAGATCCTTTGCTGCTGTACACCCGGCCCCTGTCAACACAAACGTCAGCAGATGTATGCATCAGTGAGCAAATGGGTCTGCACGAAGAACTGTATCCCATTCTTGCAAAAGCAAGGGGGCAATCTTGTCACAGTGCATACATCATGCATAATGCTGCTGCAGGTGTCAGACTGCTGTTGTACTACGGTAAGCCACACAGAAGGTGCACTGGCAGTCGCCCTGCCTATGCTGGATGCAGTCAGTGCAAGGTTATGGTTTACAGCCTTCCTTGAGGCGCTGGCTCATTGCTGCCACCTACCCGTAGAACATGCCCTCGGCGATGTCTTTCAGGGTGTTGTGCAGAAGTGGGATGGGACGGTCACCAAGTGCTCCGCGGCCTCCTTGAGAGGCTTGTTCAGTTGCTTGATAGCTGCTTTGAGGGGTTTGTGCAGCTCCTTGGCTGCCCCCTTCATGCCCATCGCAATCACAAATGGACCTAGAATACCACCGAAGGCAGCACCGATGCCCGTTAGCATTGCTGCCAAGACATACAACCGGCTTCTCCGCTCTGCAAGGCACAAATGCAAGTAAGATAGAAAAGCGCTTGAGGCCACTATTGCAAGCTGAGCCGCGCCAGCTTTACCTTGTATCTGACACAGCTGCTGAAGCAACATCGCCTTCTGTCCCCTCAATTCAGCATTGTCGGGATCATCATCAATGCGTGCCTGTACTTTGTCTAGTCTCGCCTCTAGCCGAGCCTTCAACCGGGCCGGCATCGGCCTGCCAAGACGTGAGTTGCTGTAGGTTCAGAGGTTTCCTGACATTGAATGTGTCAAGAGTTGTCATGCAATGCCACTGCAAAGGAGTGATACATGCTGATAATTTATGAGCTGCCAGAGCTGTTAGAGCTGCCAGAACTGCGGTTCACTATGACCGTGACCCAGCTGCAGTACAACTTCCTCTGTTAGTGCGATTAACACTTGTGCAGCCGCTGCGGTGTATGTACTTCACACGAACCTGTATCTTGCAACATATGCGTATGCAAAGGCGACACACAGGGATTGGAGATTCCACTCTCGACATGCAATTGCTGTCAAAGCCACCTGCATTGCTGCTAGTACTGCCATACCGTGACATACACGTGCATTGGGCTTAATTCCTTGAAGATGAATGACGGTTACAACACCTGCACGCACATGTGCGGCAGCCTGAGCAACCAAATATGCCGCATGATGCCATAGCATTTCACCTTGTTGCATGGCTCAACTTCTTTTGCACATGCGAACTTGTGATCTTTCCATTCTATACCCATGATCACAAATCTAAGGCAATGATCGCCGCAACTTGCGAACTCAACAGCGACCGTCGAGGTAATGATTACCTCTATTGAGAGATATGCAGTAATAACTATTGCATAACCACCTTAACAGTCTCCAACACAGTCAGCAGATTCACATCATTAATTACATACACCGGCCAAACTGCACCACATGCTGCTGCTGCTGCTGCTGCTGTCGACACATTCCAGCTGCTGCCGCTACTGACAGGGGCAGGGTTGCTGTTCAACAGACGGTCTGGTGTTGCACCTTGCACTGTGACTGTTATGCTGCCGCTGCTGCTTGCTGCTGCTGCCACCGTCAAGTGCAGCAGTAGATCTAGGCAGTCCTTGCTGACATACTCAGTGATGTGACCAAATACCTGCATATGGTGTCACAGATGTGGCCCCAGAGGAGCAGATGAGTTGATTTGATACGTTATTTCTGATTATCTGCGTATCATCTGATATAAGATCATAAATATGAAGGAAATTGTCGTCCAAAGCGCACGAAAGGCTCAGGGTGGACACTAGTTTTATCAATAACATATAGTGCTTGAATTATTAAGGTACGCAGATGGGCGGCCCCCAGGGGGAAGAAGCCAGGCACAGGAAGTGAAGTGTGCAGGAAAGTTTCTTTATTATTATTATTGTTATTATCATTATTATTAGTATTATTGTTATCATTATTGTTGTTGTTATTATTGTTATTATTGTTATTATTGTTATTATTATTATTGGAATATTTGATGGTTTTAGCCCCAATCCCCAATCCGTTCAACCCCTCCCCCCCCCCCCAACACACACACACATGCACTAGTAAAATCACCTGGTTGAGTTTGGTCAATTGTCTGCTGCTGCCGCCAAGGACCTTCATTGACACTGCCAGCGCAAGAATGTGAACCAGCTGCAGAGCAACAGCCGGAGTAACAGATGACTCAAACCCCGCCGAGTCAAGCTCGGCTCTCACTTGAGTGATCTCATTGCTCTTGATGGTCAGGGACTTGGCAGCAGCAGCAGATCCATCACTGCTGCTGCTGCCGCTGTTGCTGCTGCTACCAAGGCCCTGCTGCTGCTGCTGCTGTTGCTGCTGTTGCTGTGTTGGTGATGCTATAGACGCCGATACAAGTGGGCCAAAGCAATTGAGCAGGCCACCTATGAGGTTTGAATCTGTTAAACCGCCAGTGAGCAAACCCTGCAGCTTTTTCTCGTCCAGGACAAGGTGGAGGTTCAGCCCTGAAAGAGTCACTCGTCCTAGGCTGCTGCTGCTGCTGCTGCTGCTGCTGCCATTGTTCAGTAAGCCTGCTGGTGTACTGTTGCTGCTGCTGCCGCAGAGTGCAGTAGCAGCAGCAGCAGGGATTGGAGATTCAGCCTTTGACATGCAATTACTGTCAAAGCCACCTGCATTGCTGCTAGTACTGCCAGCAGTGCTGGCAGCAGCAGCAGTGCTGGATATGTGAGTGAAGCTGTTACTGTTCTGATGGGGCAGGCTGTTGGCAGCTGCACCACTGCTGCTTGTGATGACTTTGTTGGCGGCTGCTGCTGCTGCTGCTGCTGCTGCTGCTGCTGCTGCTGATGATGATGATGATGATGATGAGTATGGCTGCTTCCAAGTGTGTAGTAGGCACTCCAGCTCTGAAGCCTGCAGAATGTCAGGTTCAACAAGTAGTAGAATACATAGTGTTGCAGGTGAGTGATGACATAAACATCCACTGTCATGTATTGTGGGTCAATTTTCTCTGCATATATGCTTTGATATAGTAAGTGGGGTTTTGAATGATAATCACTGATCTCATTTAATTAGCGGTCTAGGCGTCAGTCAGGTCATAATTTTTTGCTGCCTGACAGGTTGACCTGATTATTAAGCAAATAAACAAATGAAATGAAAAAAAATGAATGCAATAAACAACTTAACAAATAATCAAATTGATATAACTGCAAAAGCAGCTTGCATTTGTACAGTGTGTTCATGGAAACAAGCAGCACACACCAGAGTCTGTAATATATGGATGAATAATCAAAAAATCAAATCAATAAGTATACAATCAAGTAGATAGTGAATCGATACCATAGCAAAATCAGCTGGCATTTGTCCAACGAGATAAGCAGCACACACCAGAGTCGGTGGTATCTCAGCGCTGCCTGCTGCCAGTGCTGCTGCTGCTGCTGCCACCCGCTGCTGCTCTTGCTCATCTTCACAGGTGCCAAATGCAACCTTGGACAAAGCGCTGCCAATGAACCTGATCTTAGAAGCAATGCTGCTGCTGCTGCTGCTGTTGGTGGTTGGGTCTGGCAGTGAGATATCCCAGGCACAGGCCCCGGAAGCCAGATCAGTTAACATTGGAAGAGGAACCTGTGGCAGCAGCAGCAGCAGCAACAGCAGCAGCAGCAGCAGCATGAACTTCTCATCCACAGTTTCTTTTTTTTTACATCAGTGTAGCGAGCACGGACCTAGAAATGCTGCAGTGCTGTGATGCCCAACAGCAGCAGCAGCAGCAGCAGCAGCAGCAGCAGCAGCAGAAGAAGAAGAAGAAGTACATGCTGCTTGTATAATGAATGATCAGCTCAAGAATTGTGAAAACGAAACAAATACGATATGCAAAGATGTAATTTAATAATAACATAATTAATAAATAGAATTACATAAACAGCAGTAGATCACACAGCGGTCAGGCCCAGTGACACTTTGATCAGTATTTCATACGCTTGAATGCTGAAAAAGCTCAAAAAAGAAGGAAGACAGACATTATCTTATATAAAAACAGTCAATATGAAGAAAATAATACACAACAGCAAAGGTAATACAATAATACACAACAGCAAAGGTAATAGAATAATACACAACAGCAAAGGTAATAAAATAATACACAACAGCAAAGGTAATACAATAATAAACAACAGCAAAGGTAATACAATAATACACAACAGCAAAGGTAATACAATAATACACAACAGCAAAGGTAATAAAATAATACACAACAGCAAAGGTAATAAAATAATACACAACAGCAAAGGTAATAAAATAATACACAACAGCAAAGGTATTAAAATAATACACAACAGCAAAGTGTAGCCCCAGACAGTCACAGCTGTCAGGCCCAGTCACATCACCCACCTGCAGCCTGAGCGGTCCTTCATATTTCACATCACCAACAGCAGCAGAAAACCTCTCCTTATCCGCTGCCAGCATCACATTCGCTGCTGCTGCATTGAACTGATTTGAGAATGATGACAGCTGAGCAGCAGCAGCAGCAAACCAGGTCTCCAAGGCCCGAAGCTGCTGAGTCAGCGGCTTCCGGAGCAACTTGAGGGCTTCTTCACTGCAGGGGAAGAAATACACAGTGAGCCAGGGCCAGGGCATTTTAGTTGGGTGGAAAAATGAGTCTATTTTTTTGCAAGTGATCTATTTAATGACTATTACTAATCTTTTGTTTTTCAAAGAAATTTCTGATTGTTCTGAGGGGAAAATTCTGTTTTGTTTCTCATTCACATACTGTTGCTGTACCCACCATGCCTGCATTATGCTGTTTGCACAATGGAGCCCTGTAAATAGTACTTCATCATCGTTTCTGCTGATTTTCAAACACATAACACACTATGTGTTCAAAAATTCAAAGGAATCAATGATACAGTACTATCCACAGGGCTCCATGGTGCAAAACACAAAAGGCAGGTATGTAGAAACAACAGCAACTTACGTGGAACACAGATGCATAAATCACTATCCTTACTATGGTGAAAGTTTTTTAACAGAAAAAAAGTAACAAAAAACCTCGGATAACTGTTGTAACCAATGTGCCGCTTTGACTGCCTGTCTCTACATAAAAATCACTCTAAAGCCAGTATACACCTTCTGCCTACTTCTTTGCTCACCCTTTTGCATTTTCTGCCCTCTGTGTAGCAGCTCGTTCACAGTAGTCCTTCACTGCTGCCAGTGCTGCTGCAACATCAGCAGCCAGCAGCAGCCGCTGCAGACCAAAACTGACACGAACCGGCTTACACACCAGCCCTGAAACATGACGATCCATCAGCTCCCGGAAACTGAACGAAACACCGCTGCTGCTGCTGCTGCTGCTGCTGCTGCTGCTGCTGCTGCTGCCGTCATTGAGGATGCTGGTAGTGGAGTCCTGCAGAAGCACTTTGCTGTTACCACTCTGCAGACTTCCACTGCTGCTGCTGCCGCTGCTGCTGCCACAGTTTACTTGCACATCTCCAGCAGCAGCAGCAGCAGCAGCAGTGGTTTGGACAGCATCTCCTAAACCCTCAGCAGCAGCAAGTTGCTGACAGACAGCATCCACTGCTAACTGCCACACATCACACATCTCACTCCATACTGCTGTCTTTTCATATTCTAGAAAGAATCTACACAGATCTCTGACTGTTACATTGCCATTCCTGATTGTAGCTGCATTATTGCTGCTGCTGCTGCCAGTTGCTGCTGCTGCTGCTGCTCCTGAGAAGCCGCCTGGCAATAGGCAGTATGGCCCAGGGTTGAGCAACAGAGCCAGGGCTTTGGAGTATCGGGGTTCAGGAAGATTCAGCAAAACCCTGGCTTTTTGAGCAGCTTTGAGCTCCTGCAATATGCATTAAAAAGCTATAAACGTTAATGATTTGGATTTTGAGGGGAAAATAATGAACATGAATGCGCATGTTATATGAATCACCTAAGAGTACACAATTTCAAGTATTTACAAGTATTTAGTACTGCCAAAGTGTAAAAATAGATGTAGCAGTTGCCCTCTTGGGATAAACGGCCACTGCAGTATTGTCATTGTCATGACTCAGTGTAAATATAACAACACAACCAAGTTATATAACAGTCATATGACAGTACTGGATCTTACAAGTACACAAATGTTTCATCACCACTGAACTATGGTTTTATTCATGATTGCGCTTTTGTGGAAGGTTGCTGCCGTCAACATACACTATGCATGAAGACACAACACATATACTTTTTAATCAGACAGATTGAAAAACAATCCAAGGTGTACATATATATTAGATGTATTATTACATTTGTATATAATATATATATACATAGTATGCTTACTACCTTGACAAAGTCTCTGATGTCTGCTCTTCCTGGAGGTATATCGTCGCTGGTGGTGGTAAGGCCAGCAGATAAACAAGCAGCAGGAACACCAGATACACACAACTCCCCAGACAACCACACACCACAACTATGATCACTGCTGCTGCTGCTGCTGCTGAGGGGTTTGCTGTTGCTGCCACCGCTGACAGAAGGTTTGGCAGCAGCAGCAGTGACTGGTGAACTGTCAATGATGAATTTGCCCAGTTCGTGCGGCAGGGACGTCAGCAGCAGTTTGTTGAATACCTGAGACAGCAGCAGCAGCAGCAGTGGCAGCAACTCTGTGGTATATCACATTTGCACTGTTCCAAAAACCACTTGGCTGCACAACCCGTTGTCCTAAATGAATATATTTCAGCATGAATGAAATGTATAAAAGACCAGATATCAGCATAAATGCCCAACAAAATGCAGATATCATGCTCTGATAAAGCTTTATCTTAGCGACTCACTGACGGCATGATGAGGTTCAAAATGCTCTTGATCAGGGTTTTGGGCAGTGGCAGGTTTGAACCCTGCACGGTCCGCTCCAGTTGAACCACTTCAAAATTAAACCCTGTGCTCTGCCAGCCAGTGAGGGCGGTATAGGTGTAGGTGGCCTTCATGCAAGCTTCCACCTCAAGCTGCAATTGAGCAGCACGGATATTGGGGACCTGCATTTCAACACACATTATACATAGTATGTTTTACCAAGCTCAGAATTCAGTCATATACATCATCAATAGTGTATACATATAATGTATACATAGAGTGTGTACATATAGTGTGGACATATAGTGTGTACATATAGTGTGGACATATAGTGTGTACCTATATTGTATACATATAGTGTATACATACAGTGTGTACATACAGTGTGTACATATAGTGTGTACATATAGTGTATACATATAGTGTATACATATAGTGTATACGTATAGTGTATACATGACCATTAGCAAGTTGGGCAGCTGCCTTGAAATACATAATAGGTAACACCACAATGAGCCTTGCATTCTATCCTCAATCAAGGGGCCCCCCTGTTGCAAGCTTGCATGGAATGACATGGTATGTATGCAACTTGTCAAATTTCAATCAAATATTTTTTCAATTACCTACATACAAAAGTACTTACAATAAGATGATGCATGATGCGTTCAGCCAGGACAAGTCATCAGAATGCATTTGCAACTTTTTTCCAAAAGGGAATACCCACCCACAGTAGATGTAAAATAATTGAACCACCCCTACCTTTGTTCCCTTTTCACCAATTACTTCAAGTCCCTCAGCCACTAACATCACAACAGCCCCTCGACGACGTGTTGTTGGCACAGCAGCAGCAGCGGCAGCAGCAGCAGCAATGTTGCCTGGTGCTGCGCAGCCATCAGCAACAGCAGCAGCAGCAGCAGTGCCAGGTGCTGGCGACTCTGGCTGCTGCTGCTGCTGCTGCTGAACTAGAGCTGGCACAGTTGTTGATCCAGTATCAACAGCTGCTGCCACTGCTGCTGCTGTTGCTGGTGGTGGTGCTGATTGAGACTGTTCCTGATAGCTGCTGCTGCTGCTGCTGGCAGATCTGCTCAAGGCTGACTGCTGCTGCTGCTGCTGGTTGTGGCATCCAGAGCTGGCACTGCCGATGCTACCGTTTGTCCTGCCTAGACCATTTAGCACTTCCTGCTGCTGCTGCTGTTGGTTTTGGTAACCGGAACTGCTGTTGCTGTTACTCCTGCTCCTGCCTATGACCTGCTGCTGCTGCTGCCTGTTCTGCATACCGCTCATCTTCTGTTTTATTTCTGCCTCGCCCTTCGCCAGCAGTGTTCTAGAATCCTGTATCAGATGCTTTGCCGCTGCTCTGGATTCTGTTATGAACTTGCTCTCCTGGATCCTCTGTCGAGATTCCTGCAGCATATTCCTCGAATCTGAGAGAAGTTTGCTGGATTGAATTTTCTGCCTGCTTTCTTGCAGTTTGAGCCTTGACTCGGCCATGAAACCTCCAAATTTGCCCTTCACATTATCCATCCTATTTGATAACCTGCATGATAATGAAATCCATAGGAGTCTGGCTTTGAACTTGGGTTTGCTACTTCCACACAAGCTACACTCCCCACTGTGGGTGATATCATACACCAAAGTGGATAATACACAATTATATATACAACATAATTTCATATACATTGTAACTATATATACATTATATTTTTATATACAATGTAATTATATATGCAATAAATTACATGCAATATGTTATATACAACATAGTTATACACACGATATATAATCATGCACGGCAGCATTTGCACCCACTACACCCACTAGTGCAATGGTCCTTGACGAACTAAATTAATTGCTCGAACATATCATGCCTTCAACATACAGTTACGCTTTGCACCTGTGTTGCTTATTACCAGAAGCTGTAATCACTGATTAAAAAATTCTTATTATTAGAAAATTCTTTTGTGCCTGGCTTGCCTATATGTACCCATCAAGCCCTTGACTGCTGCTGCTGCTGCTGCTTACTTTATGCTGCTGGAGTCGCATGAAGTCGCTGTTTCACAAGAGCCAGTGTTATCACCTTTATTATTTGCCTCCCTTTTGTTGTTTGTTGTGTACTTCAATACAGTGTCACACTGTGGCGAAAACAAGATAACATATGATAGCGGCTAAAGCAGTATTAATCTTTTCATGTACGCATATGTAGCCTCCATCTCATAAGAACTCAATACCCAACAGCAAAAATGACAGTTGCTCACCTCGCTCTCAATTGACCATCAAGTCGAGGACTGCTGCCGCTCAGGCTGCTGCTGCTGCTGACATCACTGGCATTGCTGCCCCTACGATCCAACTGAGTTGGTGAAGCAGTGTCCACAGCAGGCAACGAAGTGCTTGTCCCTTGCTGCCCTAAATCATGCTGCTGCTGCTGCTGCTGCTGCTGTTGCTGAATCACAGAAGGTAAACCTGCTGCTTGTGCTGCTCCTGAACTGCTGCAGGCACGGCTGTCTGTAAACTGACTACCTGCAAAGCTGTTGCCACCACCGTTCCCAGAACCCCCAGTGTCACCAGTGGTCCCAGATCCAGCAGTATTTGCTGCTGCTGTCACCATGGGTCCCGGAAGGTCAAGTTGGTCACTAGAGGTTCCGGAAGCAGTGGTGATCCCTGGTCCTTCTAGAGACACTTCCTTACCCTCATCCGCGGTTATGATGACACTGCAGTCAGCCAGAGATGGAGTAGCCAAGCTGGAGTCACTGCTGGTCCCAGCTTTGCTGCTGCCGTTATCTGGGACACCCAGTTGCGGCAGCTCAATGTCACCAGAGGTCCCAGCACTGGGTGCCTCATATAACTGCTGGTCCCGGTGAGGTCCTGCAGTGACGCCCCTAACACCATTATCCTCAGGATGGTCACCGCCTCGCTGCTGCTGCTGAGGCGCCTGCTGCTGCTGCTGCTGCTGCTGCTGCTGCTGAGGCGCCTGCTGCTGCTGCTGCCGCCTGAACCTGCAGGTCACAGTGAAGAGCTGCAGCATATTGCTACTGCTGTAAAAGGATCCATTCTCTACACATGTATGCTGAATAACAGCACCACATGCACAAGCTTATCATGGGGACACCAGAAGTACATACATAAATTTCAATGGTAAAAGGATGCAAGCCTCTTTAAATGCATGCAAGCTTCATGCATACCTTGATACAGTTTGAGTTGAATTTAAAGTCAATATTCCAGTGCCAGAATAAAATTTCAACTCAAGATTCCATGGCCAGCATCACTTCACCCACCCTTGCATAGCATTGACTGCAGTCCCTGCTGCGCCAGACACACTTATCTTAAGTCGTGCCTGCTGCTGCTGCTGCTGCTGCTGCTGTGGGGCAGCCTCTAAAGAGATGCTGAAGGCTCCACTGACTTCACAGAGATGCAGATCCTTCACGGCGCAGTACACACCTCCCCCACCAGCTGAAAACCTGGGCATTTCAGGATATACATAACGTCCTTATTGTATGTATCAATACATTATCACTGATATAATGTATTGATTTTCAATTTTTTTCCCACCTTTTCACCCTAACGAATAAGCGATTAAAGAGCAAACAGCCCCCCCCCCCCCAAAAAAAAGCCGTTCTTGCTTATCTCTAGACATCTAAAACAGGCTTAATCAAACACAGATTCAGCAGATGACACGTTGTTTCTGCTGACATATCAAAAGACTACAAATATATCAAAACCGTACAGAGAAGTTTTTCAAATCCATACCTGAAGCCCTCAATCTTTGGGAAATAGTTGTCAAGCTTTGCCCGATCCAATTTCGCTTCCGTGGCGGCCAGCTGCTCCGTGAGTCGACCCAAATCAGAAAGTCCGACTTCGCCGACATTCTGCCGGTCCGATTCGAGCCGTGCGGCGACTTCACGACGTTTGATTTCAGCGGAAACAGCTGCTGCTTCAGATTGCAACAGACGTCGAGTGTCCTGCAAGCCGAATATTGAGGCAGATAGATACAGAAGCAAAATCAAAGGGGTTTTAATATTTGATTTTGAAGAATTTTTCTCAATTTCATTATCATAAGTAACAGCAGCTGTAGCAGCAAGAACTTTTTGGCTAATGACTTCTGTACAGCTGCACAAGCTGAGGTAGTGGGATATTTGTCACTCTTTGGTAGCTTGAAGCCATTTGGTAGCTTCAGCAAGCTGATCAGCAATGGGCCATCTAAATGGTCAGCACTAGTTCACTTCCATTACCACACCAGCACTCGTACATTTCCATCAACACCAACACTAATACATCTACATCAAGTAATCTACTTGTTGCAACTCCATTAGTAACCGTTTTTAGGACATGGTTGGGTGCAGGAATAGTTAATTAAAACTTCTATTATATTATTATTATTGTTCTATCTTCTACTATTATATTATCATTACCCCTGTATCATTTTATTATTAATATACTATTATTATTACCCCTGTATCAATCTATTATCAATATACTATTATTATTACCCCTGATTGGGTGAAAGACCTTCACTCACTGTGGCTGCAAGGCTATCTGAAGGCTGCATGCTTCTCTGTATGCTGGATTAATTGTACAGGGTTCAGAGTCCCATAAAATTTAGACTCCAAACAAACCTAAAAATGGTTTTGTAAGCAGCTGCAGCAGCAAGAGATTCTTGCTGGATCACCTCTCTGAGGGCTGCATTCCTCTGTATGCTGCATTTTACAGAGTTAAGAGTGTCATTAGATTCCACACAAATTTCAAATGGTTGTGTTAACAGCAGCTGCAGAAGCAAGAGATTTTTCTTGCTGGATCAATTCTATAGCAGACTGATTCAAGAGGAAAATTTTCACTGCTGCTGCTGCTGTCAATGTAAAACCGTCTTAAGACTTGTGCAGGAGCTGATGGGACTCTGAACCCTGTAGAATGATGAGAAAGGTGCTTGACTCCCCTCAATTAAATCTAGAATAAGATTTAGAACTAGGTTTAATACTATATCAAGAATAAAAAAAAATCAGTACTGCTGATGAGGAGGAGGCTTACCTGCAGTATCACCAGCTGTGTCTCATAGATGCTCCGCTCCTCAGGTCTAAACATACAGCAGCACAACAGCAGTACAAGCAGCAGTAAAAACAGCAGTACAGCAGGAGAAGAAACAGCAGTATAAGAAGCAGTACAACAGAAATGCGACAGTTTTACATCAGCAGGGCAGCAGTATCAGCACAGCATTAGTGCAGCATGACTACTGCAGCAGAATGCAGCAGCCTGGGTGATTTGCCTGGGGTCCTAGCTTAATGCCAGCTGACATAGCAGCAGCAGCATGTAGTTCCCATGTCTGAAAGTATGTGATTCTCATGGCGGTGATTGACAATTTCCATACATAGAAAGTACATGCTGCTGCTGCTGTTGCTGCTGTTGTTGCTAACCAGAGTTGAAAAGCTGTCAGATGGTCCCTAGTTTGAAGTACACATGACCCAAGACGGCACATGTACATGCAAGATACATATGTTCATTATGTATCTTCCTATATATTAAGTATATATATGTGTTTGTCAAATAGAATGTACATGTCAATATTTAATTGCTTGCGGTGACCCACCGGCAAGCATCAGGGGTAGCCAGCCTGTCCTGCAAACTTCCAAGCACCCGATCTTGATCTGCAACCTTGGACTGCAGATCCAGCAGCTGCTGCTTGAGATCTGACACTGCTGCATCCACCAGCGTCCTGTCCTGTGCAGCCTCAGGCGTTGCTGCTGCTGCTGCTGCTGCTGCTGCTTGGGTGTCGAGAAATGTCTTTAGGTTCGTGAGTTCTGTAGTCAGCTGCTTTTGTTCGCGTTGGATGATTTCTTTGGTGCCTGTGAGCGCTAGAATCTGAGATTCTAACATCACGGATTCATCCTGCCAGCGCCTGTGAAGGTGGCAACATAATCACAAAATACTCATGAGAATATTGTTGATGGTCCATGCAGACAGCAGACAAAAAGTGCATTGCGGCGGCGTTTAGGACTGCCTATATATGCTGCGTTTGTAATATATCGTATGCTCCGCGATGGCTCGTATGCCGGTGTTTTTTGGCGGTTTAGCCGTGTTCCTGTTGAAAGGATGATGGTTGCTCAACTAGCCTAGCTGAGCCTATGATGGTTGTGAGGAGTTTATGAAGCAAGCAGCAGGTTGATCGCTCACCTAGCTCGCTTCTGCTTTTCTTGCTTTACGGCACCATACAGCTGATGCAACCGCGCCTGGCAGCTGCGTATCGTCTCATGAGGCGAGGCAGCGGATTGAGCCATGACGTCTTCTGCTGTACTGCTCATGTAACTGACCGCCGACTATACAAGGCCAGGGCTGGCATTAAACACAGGAATGCAAGCATTCGGCGGTTATTTGTGTGTTGCTATTTCCGGAGGCCTGCTTGAATGGTAGCAGCATGCAAATGGTCGCAGATGGTGCAGTCTTGAGTTGCACCCGATTGTTTCTTGGACACGCGGCAGCTACAAGTCGTCAAATGCAACCGTTTGTGTATGGTTAATTGAGTGCAGTTCTTACTGTCGCAACCCATGAGGACACTAACGACTGGTATCTTGACAGATGCCTAAACACCTATCGCAACACGAGTCCAGTGGCTAGTATAATACTGTATATCCAGATAAAGTGAAAGTAACCTTGTACATATGATGTGTGTGTTTAGAGCAAGACAAGTACTGTCGAAAGCCAGATATATAACTCATTGGTCCACTATAACTCGGTTACCTGCTATAACTAGCGAACACATACATCTCGGATCTGCGCATTCGACAGCGTTGTCGTGCGAGACTACGGGCAGGCCTGACCTTTTTCTGTAGGCTCCAGCGCTGTGCGTATCATTGCTGAAGACCTGCAGGTGTGTAACGAATGAGATAGATTGCCTGATACCGCTTCTGAGGGCCAGTACGACACAGCAGGCTCAAGGCTCGTTCCACCATCGCAGAAGCTTTGTGAAGGGCACCGGCAAAGGGCACCGGCTTTCACTTCCGTCTTACCATGCGTCGTTTTGGTTTGCTTGTTTTCTCTCTCTGCAGCGCCTGACTCTTTCCCATGATTCTGGACCCCTGAAGGGAAGTGGGCCTTTGAACATACAGTACAATGCAGCAGCTTCAGCAGCAACCGTACGTCCATAAGGATCTACCTGAATACGACGTTCATCAGTTGCAGCCTCAGGAGTTTACAGCCAGGTATTCCCGGCAAGTGCACCAGCATCGTAGCATCCTCGACACGGTCACATGCATCACATGGCTCGTGCCTGTTGCACGCACAGCTTATCGTTGAAGTTCGATGCACAATTCAAGCGCATTCTCTTCGGGCCTGTTGCCGTAGCAGACACCTTCATCCACAGCAACCAGGCATCTGCGCTTCACTGGTGAAGCCTCACCAGTGCAGGTGCCTGGTTGTGATAGATAAAGACAACTACTGTAGTACTACAGCCAGCGAGACATGCCAGTCGCTAGCGCTGCCAAACTAACGGCGCACCCAGGTCCTGCAACAAGCTGCAACCAGCAGGATTATCAACTACGGGCGTGCTAGCAATTGCCTGATGCCCCCTAATCGACTGTCTTACAGCATCTGCACTGTCCACACACAGGTTCAAAATCGTGTCCAAACTAGGCAGCGGAGCCTTCGCCGATGTGTATCGAGTCAGAGACGCTGCCAGCAACTGCGACTGTGCACTGAAAGTGCTTCGACCATCTGCTCCCAGTGTGACTGCCCCAAAAGCAGAAGGCGCCCTACTGAGAGAAGCTCGGGCCCTGCAGCACGCTAAGCACAAGTAAGTGTACTTCACTTAGCATGTGCACTGATTAGTTTGTGTATGATGCTGTTGGTCTAGAGTACTGCACTCAGCATGTGCCCTTGTCCATTTGATGTAAAAGAAATTGAGCCGTGCAGCAAGGTGAGATGCTATGGCAAATGCGCTGACATGCATTGGGGGCACCACCCTGGTGTGATGCTTGTGCCTGCTTCGGCTGTCCTGGCTGCCCATCCTGATGTTCAAAAAAAATAACTGTTACTTTCACACACTATGCAGTGGATTTACATGTGTCATGATGTTGTACAGCACCAGGCATCAAATGATTTCACAGTACACATGAACCTACTGCCAGTCTGCTGCATGCCGCTCCATATTGTGTGTTTTATTGCTAAGTAAAACCAACAGTGGATGCAATTGTATGAATGTAATACACTCCAGCTCATATCTGGCCATAGTTCTATTTGCAGGAACAGTTAGTGCTATTTTTCATGACTCAGTCTGTCTAGTGCTGCACACTGTTATAATTTATAATAACAATAATGAACCCGGCACTTTGTGATTATAGAGATTCTGCCATCAGCCCTGCACCTTCTAACCTACCAAGACAAATTAATTCACTCTCAGTCTAATGCTGCATGTGATTGATTGACTCATGTTCATGTCCTGCGCTGTCTGGTGTGTGCTTCTTACTTGCAGAAAACTGATGCTGTATTCCTTTTCATCTCCATTCTAATTACACACTCCTTCTGTTGTGTGACTGCTGCTGCTTGTACTTACTCTCACCGACTCTGATGCTGTACATAGTAACTTACTATGAAGAAAGTTGAGAATAAATTTCAGTTTATTCTCACATATTTTCTGTTTTTATCTGCTGCCTGGTTGCGCTGTTCCTGCAGGAATGTTTTGGGCCTTGTGGAGTTGCTGAAAGTTCCTTTTGCTCAAGTCAGGAGCAGGACAGCAACTTCATCATCAGTTGAAAAGAAGAAAAACCGGCAAGAATTATCAAGGGCCAATGCACCACGTGCAAGGCACTGTAACACAACATGCAGCGAGCCAGCAGCTAGTGACAGCAGCAGCAAGCCAGGAGCTAGTGACAGCAGCAGCATACCAGCAACTGGCAGCAGCAGCAGGCCAGGAGCAGGCAGCGGCAGCGGCAAACCAGCAGCAGGCAGCAGTAACAGGCCTGGGGCTGGCGGCAGCAGCAGCAGCAGTCAACGGGGTTACTCTTGGGCGTTGCTGTTGGATTATGCTCAGGTGCAGCATGTTTTGATGGCTTCGAATACATTGGTAGTAAATGCATTGGTAAAAATAGACTGGTAGTAGTTTCGTTGGTAAAAATAGATGGGTAGTAATGTTATTGGTCAAAATAGGATTGAAATGTAGCCAGTTGGCAGGTAGATAGGACTTTGCTTGATGGTTTCATATTGTGAGAAAATGCAGTGTGCGTAAGACTTCACTTTGTTTCCTGTTCCTACTCAGCTGACATAGGATAAGAGAAAGACTTCCAGTGATCACACAAACTGACAATTGGCACCTGTATGGTGGTTGTATGGGCTGCTTTTATCGATGTGCTTCAAGTGGGGCAAAGTATTGCTTGAGATTGAGAGCTGCTCCTGACATGCTCCACGTCTGCTACCGACATAGAGTTATTGGTATTATTTTATTCCTATACTTATTATTTACTTTAGTATTTATTATTTATTTTGGTTTAGTATTTAGGATTAATTTAGTATTTATTTATTTTTTAAAACTCGTAATTTCTCCTCTGCTTCGTAATTTCTCCTCTGCTGCTGTTCCTGCAGTGTGGCAGTCTATCGCACATGGTCCTCAAACAAATGATACATCCCCAGTTGAAGGTGTACAGCGACCTGCAGGCACTCACTTGGGCACTTGATGTTGCTGAAGGTCTGGAACACTTGCATGGACTGGAGCCCATGATCATTCACAGGTATGAATTGTATGTGTGAATGCTGTATACGTTTTCACTTGTTTACATATCTGTTTGACTTATATACATGTATTCTCACATCTGTTTCACATGTCTGAAATGATTTAATGGTTGATATTGCTGAAGGTCTGGAACACTTGCATGGACTGAAGCCCATGATCATCCACAAGTATAAATTGTATGTGTGAATGTTTTACATATACACCTTTCTTTACTTTTCAACCTATCCAGTTCATATATTCCTTTTACATCTGTTTTTGCATATGTCTGGATCTGGAGTTTACTAGATGGTTTTGCTGGGGGTCTGGTACCGACATCCTGCAACATCACTTTATATTATGAATATCAGACATATAAAACAGATGTGAAAGAAATATGTATGGAAGGCTTGTAGGGACTGGACCGCATCATCAATGACAGGTGTTGATGGTATATCATGCTTGATTTTATTTTTGGGTGTATGAAATTCCCTAATAAAATCAGTGCAGCAGAGGGATGGGGGCACTTGCATGGTCTGGAGCCCATGATATTCCACAAGTACGGGATGCGTTGATAGAGATGGTTTATCAGAAATTATATCTTGAAAAGGTACTTTACTCAACCTTATATGTAACAAAACACATTTTGGTGGCTGCAGGGACTTGAAGTTGGAAAACATCCTGCTGCAGAAGGCACCCAGCAGCAGCAGCGGCAGCGGCAGGAAGTTACCGGTAGCCAAGATCAGCGACCTGGGGCTGCATGTGATGGTCACAAAGCACCAAGGTTCAGCCACAATTCAGCCATCATCCGTGGACTTCCTTCCTGCAGCATTTGTGCCAGAGCACCAGCAGCAGCAGTCTGCAGGAAACCCTGACCAGGGCATACAGCACAGTGACATCATCACTGACGTCCAACAGCAGCAGCAGCAGCAGCCAATGGAGCCACTTCAGATTTCATCTTTGTACATTGCAGTGGCTGCTGCTGCTGCCGGCTGTGGCAGCAATGGCAGCAGCACTGATGCAGCAGTTGAGATCACCATCACCGCTGCTGATGCTGCTGCTGATGGCAAGCAGCTCCTTCAGCAGCAGCACCAGCAGCTTCGGGCTTCAACTGGCAGAGTCGACAGCTGCTGCAGTAGAAGCATCAAAAGCGACCCGTGCAGCAATACAGTCCCGGTTGCTGCTGTTGCTGCTGTTGCTGCTGGTGGTGGCGGTGACTGTCATTCCAGCAGCAATGACAGCAGCAATCACAGGGGCAATCCTGGTTCTCAGGGCTGTCAAGATATGACTGGTACTGCTGCTGCTGGTGCCGCTGCCGCTGCTCTTCGTGAAGTGACAAAGGCCCCTGGAAATGCACTGATGGCCTATGACCTGACTCGCCACACTGGCAGCTGCATGTACATGGCTCCGGAGGTCTACAAGGGCAAGCCATACAATGAGAGCGTTGACGTATTCAGCCTGGGTAAGCCTACCATGTATGATATTAAGAACACTATAAACCATGAATGAGGAATGCATTCTGTCTAGGTGAATTATGTAGTGTATGGATATTCTTTTTTTGCGTCAATACTCTCCACTTTTCAAGAGGCTAGTCTCCACTCTGTCATGGGCATTTGAGCTGGCTTCCTGGCACTAATGCAAGTTACATTTAGACCTGTGGCGGTTCCCTCACCAGATTTTAATTTGGTTGTAAGATGTGTGCATTCTATTCAGGTGTAATATATAGTACTTCACTGTTTATGGATCTGTTACACCTGTCGGGGCCATACATTGGCCTCCTGGCAATCACAGGTTTATTTATTTTTTTTGCGCTGTTCCTCATCTTTTCTAGAGGTTAGCCTCCAGATAGAATTGGGCATTTAAGCTGGCTTCCTGGCACTAATGCAAGCTACTACCGATCCTTTTACTTAATTTTGTTTCTGGTTAGTCACAACCAGACCAGGATCAGTTGAGAGGACCGGTAGTAGCTTTGCATGAGCGCTGGGAATGTGCTGGCATGACTCATTTGTTAACATCTTGGCGTGGGCTAACTAATCTGACACCTTGGCGGGGGCTACTTAATTTGAAGTATGTATGTAAGCATGTATTTATTATGTGCAATACATGCTTGGTCTCATTCATATTGACATTTGAATAAAGATAAGGATGTGCTTGGAAAAAAGACCGGTAGTAGCTTGCAATTGCACTGGGAATTTGCTGCAGTGTCATGCTGCTGGCACGAGTCATTTGTTAACATCTTGGCAGGGGCTGAAAAATCTAAAGTATGTATGTAAGCATATATTTATTATGTATGTACTGCACATAGTAATACTAATAATAATAGTATGTATGTAAGCATGTATTTATTATGTGCAGTACATGCTTATGCTTAGTCTCATTCATACTGAAATAATTATGAAAATAAGAATGTGTTACTGTGGAAAGATCCACAACTGTCATACATACAACCATGTATAACTGGTTGTGACCTTGCAGGAGTTATACTGTATGAGCTGTTCAGCCGGACACTGCTGCTCTACACCCACACTCCCGCCAACAGTCCCTCAGACAGCCTGCGCTATGCACACCGTGTGTCGGGGGGCTACCGTCCTAAACGCCCCAAGAGCTGCTCAAGCAGCCTGTGGCACATAATTGAGTGCTGCTGGAGCCAGGACGCCTCTGCTCGACCTTCAGCCGGTTGGGTCCGGCAGCAACTGCAAGAACTATATGCCGCTGAGGAGGCTGCAGCAGCAGCGGCGGCGGCGGCTGCAACAGGTGGACTGCTTCGTGGGGTGCTGCATTGGGGCAGGAAGGCTGAGAAGAATGGTGGATTTGGAGATGATGGATTGCGGCTGCAACAGAACAAAGAAGCAGCGGCCTTAGGGAGCAGCAGTCCGAGCTTATCCTTTAAGAAGATCAGTGGTAATGCTGCTGCTGCTGGCACCAGCAGCAGCAGTGAAGGGGCCGGCAAAAGGGAGACTAAGACAGCAATCATCGCTAGACTGCTTACTGGCCCAGGCTCAGCAGCATCAACAGCAGTATCAGCAGCAGTAACAGCTGCTGTGGATAGCTGCAGGGATCAGCAGACAGAAAAGAAGGCGCCTTTGTTGGCTGCACCACCCATGGACGCCGACAGCTGTGATGGTCCAATCAAGTCCAGGCAACCACTGTGCGGTTGCATCATCTGTTGAGTACAAAACATCCAAGCTTTCTAGGTTTGTTATTTGTTGATTTTAGGTTTGTTACTTGTTACAAACTCTGTATCTACTTGCTGGGACCAGTGGTGACAAATCATGTGTCTGCTGACTTGAATTCCCGCAGAAACTCATGCAGCAAGCGTTTTAGTGTTTAAGGTGTCAGTGATCAAGGGTTGGTTGAAGGTTTTTGCTTGGGGGCATTTAACTGTGGTGGGTGGCAAGGTGGGGAGTTGTACGTAGCGTATATGCATCAAAACACACGAATAGGATAAGCATGTATGTATACATCTTATAACACAATTGTTTGTTCCTCCTAGGGAATAGCTATTTTTGGTAGATGCCACACCAGTAGATGAAATATAGTATACATTATATGCTGCTGTGAACATCAAGCTCCTTCCAAGCTCTGGTTGGGATGAGGATTTTTTTCAACTTCGGATGGGACCAACACCTATCTAGCAGTGGGTGTTGAATGTTGGATTGTTTCAAATTAGTTTGGGACGTTAGGAAATGTCACATTAGGGACTTCAAGCGGGGAATGGGTGTACAATCCAGTCGCAGATCTTAGCAATGGATGATGAAGCACACAAACACAAAAATAAATATCTCATGGTGCATGTTGAGTTGTTTTGCTGCCAGTGCGTGCCACTTTGCATGTGCTGGACTCTGCACTTGCTGAGTTGGTAACATGCGGCTAGCCTTGTGCATGCTAGCTTTGCTTGGGAGATCTGACCTTCATTCCTGCCCATGGCATAGGCAGGCAGTTGCATTAGGCAGGCAGTTGCATTACAACGCATGCAAAACAGTTGCGGCCAATAGTGCATGAGTTGTAGTTGAGCATTTTGAGCAGCCTTCATGAGCAGGATCAACATGTTATTGGCATGTTAGTAACATGTTACTAACATCATTCATGCCTTGTTTCAAAAACTGGCCAAGCTTTCATGATTGACTTTGGGTATGTGGACTTTTGGCGTGTGGGCTTTGCCGCAAAGGCATATGGTCTCAGATCAAGCGGCTGTGTCTTCAGCACACTCCAACGCCTCTGTGGCTTGTGTGCTTTTACTGCATATGCATGGCCATGGTATATTCACACTTTGAAGTGCCCTTAAGTGAATGAGGCACATCCTTACAGCGTGTGCGCCCCAACTACATACTGCATGGCCATACTATATGCAGTGCTTACTATCACATCACATATATACATGAATATATCATCACACCTTGAATATATCATCACACTTTGAAGTGCCCTGGTTCTGATGAGGCACATCATGTCCTCACCAACCTACTGACCTGCATGCACCATCATCAGCAGCCTGCTTATTGTTTATGCCTGCAGCTGAACATCGGTAGTACCTGCAGGAGTTGGTACATGTGTTGGGTTGATTTCAAACAATAGTAAAGCACATTTCCTCCATGCCCTCATACGCTGGTGCCTGGTTGTTACCTGCTGCTACATGTGTTTTGCCAATGCCTGCCAATGCCACCTGGCATAAGTGCTGTATTACATGTGCATACATGGATATATGTGATCTGCTGACAGACGGGCATCCAATGACAACTGCCAGTGAGCACAACTGTTATGGCTGACATGTTCTGGTTATAACCTTTCAAGCTGTAGTTTGGGCTTACACAATCCTTCCTATCGAAAGTGCTGAAAGGTGTTACAGATTTTACATGGTTGGCACCGCATGGGGTTGTGCAAAAGCTGTCCCTCATAGAGCGCATGGGTCATCTTGTCACCGGAAACTAGTTGATATACCCGACTTTGGCATGTGCTGCTTTTCAGAACTGCCAGTGCGGCGTGGTTGTGCATCACCAGCTGGGTAGGACTGCAGGAATTTTTGTTTGTGTCATATGATCATTAGTTGGACTGAGTTACTTTGCCGCTGGCCATCAAGCGTGCAAGGATATAGATCTCCCAGCTACTTAGTGGTAGCCAAATGTTTCAACAGCTAGCCTCTCAGAAGAGGCCCTTGGCTGCATAGTCATGATCCTGCCATGCTTACAACCACTTGCTGCCTGGCCATCAAGCGTGCTATACATGCCTTTTTGCGTGCGTGATGTGAGAAGCAATGCCATCCTTTGATGATAAAGTAGTCAAGATTTATTGTCGCCTGACAGTTGAGGTGCGTTAGAGAGTGATTCTCCGAGAACCTGTGTACATTGTCAATGTGCTAGGTCAGGAAAGAGTCCTTATTTTTGATCACATAGTCATGATTTCTGCCAGTTGGTTGTCAAGCTTGCAAGCTTCTGAGAACTAAATTCATCATGCATGGTCTGATAGTCGTTCTCAACTGGTTGCCTGCATGGCCAGCTCCAACACCAGCATTACACTTGTTCTCAGCCAAGTTTGTCTGCAGCAGTTTACTGCGTTTTTTCTGGCAAACGTGACTGTCCCACTGGCATCAGACTTGTTTGCAGCTTAGATCAAACAGTTAACCACTTTTCTCAGCAGCACTGCTGCTGAGTAGGCTGCTAGTACTGGGCCACTAGTACGTACACTGTATACAGTTCATGAACCTTGGAGGTTTTCACCTACAGGCTTTAACTATCGGACTGCGTAAAAGAAAGCAAGTACCTGCAGTGGGCACTGTGAATACATTGCAAGATTGTCAGTCAAGGACTCATTGGCATTACTTGTTGCTTGTGTGCTGCCGGGTGTTACTCTTCGCTGGTGAGGTCCTATGCAGTGAGGGCGTATAGGTTGCGGCAACATTGGTTGACCTTACTCCCATTTATCAGAACGTTCAAAGTTGGATTTGCCGAGTGTTGCTGTGCAGGTTTGTTTGCACACTGCGTTGTCACACACATCTTGGCAAGACGCTTGGGCAAGCGTGGGCCTAGGTGGTATGTCTGAACTATGCTGGATCCGACTTGCGGCGTCCATATGGAAAACATGATCATGCACACAAGCACGCTCTTGCACTCGGTTCAGGATTGCTGAAGTGCATCGTTTGATGCATAAAGAGAGATTGTGGAGGAATCAACTATCATAGTATGCAACCTTTGCTCGAATGGCCTTTCATCCTAGGCTACATGGCGGTTGCAACACAATGCATTCTATGCATAGAAGAGGGGTCTTGGAAAGTTTTGGGGATGGATTTATTCAGAACAGATCATCTGCTGGAATTTGGATTTTGTCTACTTGAAACCTTCATAGGACAGATGCGGGGCGGGGGAGGGAGGGGGGGGGTGATGAGACAACAATAGACGCATGTCATGCATCAAGCTTCCTCAATGATGCTTCCAAGTGCTAGCTTGCAGGATTGATGGCCCAACAATCTGAGTCAGACCCAGGGGGGTGTATGGCCTCCATACAGAGCGGCTCTGCTGAGTTTTGTCTACAACCTTGTATGTCGTTCAAGGTTGAGATGTAGTAAACCAACCTGAACTTGTTGACCTTGTGCTTTATTCAGGACAGCCACGCAGCCCGACGCATGGTGTATGAGCACCACGCGTCTATGCAATGCAAGTTGGTCTTGGTTTCTCTTGAAAGGATTCACTTGCCGACTTTTGAGCAGTGAGCAGTGCTCAGAAGTGATGCGGCATTGCAGACTATCCTGTATCAACTGTTGTTGTCGTCCTGATCAAGACCTCATGAGGGGTTGGTCCTGATGGTTGTAGCTGCTGCATATTGGCAGAAACGTTGTACTACTGTTTTCTTACTGCACTGTGCATGAAAATGGTTATCACCATTATAACCTGTCATCATAATCTCGATATACCGGTTATGATATCATGGAACCAAGCTAACCATTGATAACGGCACTTCCGATTGTTGGATGCTAGTACAGCACCGGTGTTACAACCGGAGCAAAGCCCATTTTTTTTTTTGGGGGGGGGGGGGAGGGGGTTCTTAAATTAAATATTACTGCGTAAGTCGATGTGTCGTAATGAGTTTACGTAATGTTTTGAGAGTTTTTAAAACCAGAACCGGGCAGGGGCGCTCATCACAGTCTTGTGATCTCACTTATTGACC
>JABEVS010000532.1:13544-41639 GCA_018290735.1 Coelastrella sp. MACC-549 | reverse complement strand
TGCCGTTTTGTGTCCGATGATGTATGGGGCTCCGTTGGTACATTACAATGTGTGTTGCCATGTATTGCACAATACCTCTCTACTGCTTGGAAACTACGGTGTCAATGTGAGCATAATGGCGGTCGAACCGTTCAGTATGGATTGTTGTTGTCCGCTTCTGAAATGGGGCGCGGGGCCGATGGCAGAATTGCTATGGCTAATGGGTAACTTATATATATATACTACATGGCTATATTTCTTTCATAATACAATGATTGTGACAACTCCTTCAGCATGCTTGTGATTACAGCATCATCAAGCACTCACTATTCGTGAGCGCTGTCCGAGTCAGTGCCAGTGGCACTGCGGCTTCAGCCCTGGGCAAGTTGCCAGTGAACGTTAGTCCATACACAGCCAGCAGCGCTGCTGGCAGGCTAGCCCTGACATGTCAGCCCAGCTTGGGTCGCCATCTCGGAGCCAGTAGCATGCTACTTGACATTGCAACTTTTGTTAACAACGTTGTTGTTCAGGATGAAATTATCAGTTACACGGCACATCATAGATGTAATATCAACAGAATTTCGGTTCTCTGTCCCACTGTGGACAGTGCAACACAGTTCACCCAGGTGCAGCGGTGCCAGCGTTTTAAAGCCATATCAAGGCCAACACTACTGCCTGCTCACAGATCTGGCATTGGCACTACCTTTCTGGACAGCACACTAGTCGGTACCGACTCAATACGCCCCTGAGAGGGTACAGCACCTTCTCCCTGGGGAGTGACTCCTACAAAGGCAGATCACTACTATAGATACACCACTTGCTACAGCATCCGACTGACTGCCAACTCTTCACTGTACGCAATAAACACTCCAATTTACTACACTCATGGCACAAGCCCGGCAAGCATCACATAATGCCTCACCCCTCAAGACCTGCTGACTCAAACCAAATGCTCACATACCCTCAGGTGGGGTTGGCTCTGTACAATGCTGCATCAGGTATTCAGCCAGAAGACACATGCCTGCACGCACACATGTACCAAGCTGTACTGCACTTCGCAGCTGTACTTGGCAGCTGTACTAATCTCAAACCATGGCGGCTAGCAGCCAGCAGTTGCGATTGGTTTACCCACCACAATCACGCCCTGTGACAAGTCTCTGTGCATGATATGCCGCAGTGCGGCGTTCAACATCTGTGCCCCTGTATACGATCTATAATATGCTTGTGCATGTTGACTTATGCATCAAGATTCTTTCCATGTGCGGATATGGGTTCTGCAAAAGAACTGCCCCACTTGCATTGTGTTTCCTGGCGGTGCCTGGGTTCAGAACTGAGCATGCACATACAAACAGCACAAGATATGCTAGATTGGGTCTCGAACTCCATTGCAAAGGATTGGATTGCTGTCCCAGGCCAATACAGTAGCACTCTCCAACATGACCCTCACACCACACATAATCTGCTGAACTGCAGGTTTGTTTTCACAGTCCAGCTCCCCCCCTTCCCCCCACCCACCAAAAGTCTCCTGATAATAGTATGCAACCAGTTGAGGAGCAAAAGGAGCATGCAGGCCGACTGCACACCAAGACATGCATATACAGTCTTGCTGATGGAAGCAAGAACACCCACTCTCCCCTACTACTAGCAAAATGGATGTAAAATGACCATTCAAACAACTTCCCCAACTGTGGTTATAATAATAAGGATGTGGTGCCCTGTAACATGCATGTGCTGTACTTTGCAGGATTGAACGTTGGGTTTACTAACTGCGAACATGGTTGTTTCTACACATACAACCTCCTGTCTTCTCCAGGAGATACTGTGTTTGCTGTTCATACAATTGAGATGCCTTTCTTCCTCGACAGCCTGAAATTGGATTTAGACAACCAAAAACCTCCTCTGTGCACTCAAGACCACCATGTGAGCTATAAACCCTCAAAACCCTGAACCCTCCATATAGACAACAAGCACAATGGAAAATATGTTGGGATGGAATGGGTGTTCAAACCTGTTGCACCAGACTCACAAGACAAAATTATCTGCTCCAAATCCTCTCTCCAGGCAATTCCAGACCCAAAACGACCACTCTCTCAAGTGAAGTGCAGCCATGTACAGTCAGGGGCATATAAATACAGAGTGCAACAGCCACAATACAAGCCACTACTGTCCACACACTACAGTCCCTGCACGCAGCAGGTTGGTGCAGGTTGAAATCAACAGCAAGAGTTGCCTGAATGCGGTAGAGGATGCTGTCCTCTTACAGCAGGGCAGCCAGGAGTTAGGTGCTGCTCACAGAGAACCAAGTAGTGAGACACAAGAATACTAAGGCACTTGCCGCACTTGCCAGCAGTTGAGACCATGACACTGAAGTAACATGCATTGGGTGTGAACTGCAAGCCAGCTTAGTAGTAAGTGTGCTGTTGCACCTGGCCAGCACCAGACTGCCTGCTGGCATAGTACTCTGCAGCCATCTGGCGCAGAGCTGCTGCTGCCTGTGGGCTCTGCTTATCCACCAGCTTGCTGAACATTGACTCTCTGTTGTCCAGCAGCACTGATGGTGGTGCCATCTCCTTGAGCACACCTGCCTCCATCACCAGCACCTGGTCAGACTCGATCACCGTGTCCAGCCTGTGGGCAATGGTGAGTGTGGTGCGGTCAGCAAAGGTGCGCTTGATGACCGCCTGCACCTCCTGTTCAGTGTGAGGGTCCATGGCAGCAGTTGCCTCGTCCAGACACAGCACAGGCACGTTGCGCAGGGCAGCACGGCACAGGCACACCAGCTGCTGCTGGCCCAGGGACCAGGCCTGTCCACCAGTCCCATCCACCTTGCCGTCCAAACCACCACAGCTCTTGACCTGGGTCTCCAGCCCGGCCTTCTTGATGGCCTCCCACATGGCGGTGTCTGTGAACTCGTTGAATGGATCCAAGTTGGTACGAACAGTGCCGCTGAAGACCACGGGCTCTTGTGGGATGATGGAGAGGCTTGTGCGCAGCTTGCGCAGGGCCAGGCTGGCGACATCCACACCATCTACACGGATGGTACCCTTGTCCAGCTCAAACATGCGGTAGAGGGCCAGCAGCAGCGTGGATTTGCCAGAGCCGGTTCGTCCCACAACACCGGCTTTCTCAGCGTGGTTCAGGCGGAAGGTGACACCTGCAGGACAACAGCAACAGCAGATAGCAGCAGCTGAGCACTTTTGTAGGCAGATAAGGCAGTAGGGTATCTACATTTTCCACCAGTAGCCGCATGGGCTGTTGATGCTGGCAGCATTCTGATCATTAAACAGTCACAGCTCATGATATCATAGGCTCAGCAATGACACAAATGCTGGGAGGTCTTCTCAGGCTGGGCAGTTTCAAGATTATAGACATTGACAGTGGCATTCTGTCAAGTGCTTGACAGAACTTCACTCTTCAGCAACAGTAGGTAGCTGACTGCAGCAGTATTCAATCTGTCTAGGAGAGAGGGGCGTCTCATGCACAAGAATATGGACAATCAGAGTCACTAATATAACACTTCCTACAGCTTGAGGCCGGCAGCACTCACCCTTCAGTGCATATGGAGCAGATGGGAGGTACTTCATCCAGACATTCTCGAACTCCACAGTGCCACGGCGTGGCCAGCCAGCAGGTGCACCACCATCACCACGGGCATCAATAGTGACCACCATCTTGCCGCTCTCAGCTGCATCCTTGCTTGCAGGCCCATCACTGCTGTACAAAGCATCACCCTCCTGGGGTGTCTGTGTGGCCAGCCAGCCCACCTTCTCTGTGGAGCTCATCATGCTGATGGCATCAGCAGTAAAACGCACTGACCAGGTGTAGAACACAAGCATCTGAGCAGCAGGAAGGATAGCAGCAGCAACAGCAACAGCAGCAGCAGTGACGTGAGCTGGTATACATGATAAGACAGCAGATACATGAAAGGCATGTCTTGCATATAGGGTACACACATCTGCAGCAAACTCACACACAACAGTTGTTGTTGAGGCAAAAAGGACTTGGCACTGTGCTGCAGCAGGTCTTTCAAACAACATGCCGCGTTTGGGGGCCACAAATATGGAGTGATGTAGACTGACACTGTGGAGGGCACGCAGGGTGCATGTCTGTGGAGGCCTGGCTGCTCTCTGACTGCTGCAACTGCAGATGCTCTTACCTGGATGGTGTTGGAGAACGCAAGGCCTACAACAGCAGGGCCAAGGATATCTTTCAGGCACACAGCAAAGATGCACACGCCCAGCACCAGGATAGCACCATACAGATCGCAGTAGAAGGCCAGCCAGAGGTTGAGTGATTCGGCATTGAACAGAGCCCTGTGGTGCTCGTCAATCTTGTTGGCAGCTGTGGCTACAAAGTACTTGTTCTGAGTGAAGGCTGTGATGATGGGGAGACCCTCCAGTGTCTCAGCCACCAAACCCACCAGGTCACCTACACAGAGCAGCAGGTGTAATACAGATATCAGATTAGCCTACTGTACAGATATGTTGCCAGGGGCAGATGGGTATGGTGCATGCAGGGCAGGACAGACGTGCTGCAGGACAGTACACTGGTAAGTTTGGTGCCAGCTGTGCTCTGTGCAAGCGATCCACTGACATTGACATGCAGGAATGCTTAGGTGGTGATCAGCCCTGGGGTCTGCCGCTCTTTTGCCAGCGGCAACATGCAGTTGCTTTGCTGATTTTCTGATGAAGCAGCATTCTTGAATCTGTGTTGAAACAGATTTGCAAATTTGCTCCAACTTACCAGCTGTTTCAGCCCTGGCCTTCTTCAGTGCTGTTGCTGCTGGCAGGTAGTAGTTGAGCATGATGCCAGTGATCAGGAACAGCACAGCACCAAAGGCAGCAAAGTATGGGATCGTCACGCTGACAGTGATGACGGTGGAGAGCATAATCAAGCCGTAGATGCCCAGGTAGTGCAGGCAGTCCATGAGGTTCTCATCCAGGATGTCCTGGTCCTTGGTGAAGGCCACCAGCATCTCACCAACAGGGTTTTGCAGGAAGAAGCCCAGAGGAGCATACAGGACTCTGCAGGACGGGCAGGAAATGTGGTACCCAGTCTCGAGTGTGCCGGAGCAGAAGTGAGGCGACTCAGGAGCACAGGACACGCAACAGCAGCTATGTATCTGCAGCAACACAAACAGTGCCATTCAACTGCTTCAAAAGATTCTGGCCAGCTTCAGTCCGTTCAGGCAAATGCACAATCAGCACGGGATAGGAGGCCAGTTGCAGCAGATTATCCATCAGCAGGGCAGATGTTTTCAGGATCAACAAAACCCAGGACTGTGCAGTCACCCACCTGTGCAACATCTTCTTGTGCATCTTCTGAGCACCACCCAGACCTGCCATGTGGAAAGTGTGGCCGCGGAACAACATCAGCACCAGGAAAGCAAGGGCCAGCATGCCATAGATGAAGACATAGGCCTGGCCAGGTGCGCTGAAAAATGCTGGGTAGCTGCCGTTCTTGTACCACTTCTGTGTGTCCCCGGTCCACTGGCGAATCCTGCAAAACACAATCACCAGAAGATGAGGTGGTTGGTAAAATGGGAACTTAATTTGCCCAACGGAATCAACTGTTTTGTAATACTGGCCCCACAGTTGAGCTCACTGAAATCTCTTGCAAGCAGTGTGTTCAGCACACTGCTGCACTAGGGCTGCATGATTTATCATCATGTAGACAGCTGAAGATGTGCTGTGTGCATCTTGGTTGACAGCAGATAGGCAGGGCTTCCGGTCCTGTGAATACAGCAGCAGACACAGCAGCAGGCAGAACTAGCAAGGCACTCATAGCACAGCAGCACACTCACCAGTAGTCGGACATCTGGCGGGAGGTCTGTGCAGACAAGAACCAAATCAAAGAGAAGAAGCCAACGGGCACCCAAGGCAGCAGCCTGCCGTACTTCATGTAGATCCAGGAAGCCTTGCCCAGGGTGAGACTGGTTGCAGGACGATCCTTCTTCTTGCCCAAGTTATCCTTGATGTTGGTGGCTGACAGGGACAAACCAGAGCTGGAGGCGGCTGAGACTGCCTTCTTCTTGGGGGCTGGCTTCCTCTCCTCAGCTCCACCAGCAGCAGCAAGCAGATGGCTGGTTGGCAGGACCTTGGACAGCAGCTGCTGGGCCTGAGTGTTCCAGGGACCAAAGTAGATCATGTTGCCCTCATCCATGATGGCGACCTTGTCACACTGTGGCAGGAACTCAACCTGGTGGGTGATCAGGATGGTGGCCTTGTCACGCATGCTGTCCTTGAGCAGGTTGGTGAAGATGTGGTGCGCAGTGTGGTGGTCCACAGCTGACAGGGCATTGTCCAGGAGCACCAGGTCACCATCAAAGTATGCTGCACGTGCCAGGTTGAGGCGCTGGCGTTGGCCACCAGACAGGTTAATGCCACGAAGACCGGCCTTTGACTGGTCACCCTTGGGAAGGATCTGGAGGTCAAGCTCAAGGGCACAGTCGTGGATGACCTACAGGCACAGCAGCACATCATGATGTCAGCAGGTTTGTCATATCGCGGCTTGTGTGCTCCAAGGAGTCAGCCAGCCCCAAAATCCAAATTCAAGCCACCAACTGGCAGCAGGACTAGGGTCGTTGACAATACCACAGACCCAAGCTGCTGTGAAGGATTGCATATGTCCCAATCAATGATGCAAAAGCTTCTGATATCAATCAGTGACTAGGACCTCAGAAATTGTACATGCATGGCCTTCGTGTGCCATGCTGCTGTTCTTGGAAGAGTGTTGCGGTCAACTATCTGTGCAATCAGCCATAGCCGACACATAAATCAGCAGCACTTACCCTGGTGTACTTCTCCTCATCGAATGGCAGGCCAAACAGGATGTTCTCGCGCAGTGAAAGGTTCTGGCACCAAGGGTTTTGGGGCACATATGACACGCGGCCACCAGCCTCAGCATGACCCGACACTGGCTGCATGTTGCCCAGAATGGCGTGAATCAGGGAGGACTTTCCAGCACCGACACGGCCAACAACAGCAACCAGTTCTCCAGGGGCAGCTGAAAACTCAGGGACATTGAGGGTGAAGTTGTCCTTGCCATAGTGCTTGAACTGGGCATTGCGCTACAAGAAGCAGGCAGCAGTACAAAGCGAAAGCAGTGTTAGCATTGTGACAAGACTGTGCAGTGAGCTGAGCTGCAGTGGTAATATATGCTTTGCAGTCAGGTTGCTGCAGCAGTATACTTTCACCACGTTGATCATCATTACACTGCAATGGGGAGTCGTTTGGTGAGAAAAGACCAACCACTGTTGCAGGAGGTCACACAGAGTATCCGGCATATTCAGTCATGTGGAAGCCACAGAGAGGTACAAGCACGGCAGTCCTTCAAGCTGCATGCACGGCTGCAGTCACTTACAATCTTGACTCCAGTAAGTGTTGCCTTGGTAACGCCTTCTGCATCAGTAGGCACATCCTGCAGCAGGAACTCCTCAACACGCTGGATGGAGGCCAGAGCCTCAGACAAAGCCCTTAGAGCCTTGGGGAGCACCACCAGTGGGAAGCGCAGGATGTTGAAGAGGGACAGTGTTGTGAAGGCCAGCGTGGCTTGCAGACGGCCCACCATCATCTCATAGGCAGCAAAGATGACACAGGCAGTTGTGGGTGGGGTACCAAACACCATGGTGATGTTGATGTTCTTGATGTGAGCGTTTTTCCAGTGCAGGGCCATCTCACGACTGCGAACCTTGGCAATCTCATCCTCGAAGAACTGTTCCCTGCAGGAATCCATCAGCAACAAGGCAGCACCAACATCAGGAACAGCTCAACAGCTCGGGCATGTGACAGCAGATGCTGCGCCCTGGTCGAGAGTCAGAGGCTGCTGCACATCTGCTGGGACTGCAGAATCATTGCTAGTGCAAACCATCATGAACTGCTCAGGAAGCTCAAGAAGTGCTTCCACGTGCATATTTCAGTGCACAGCACAGGCTTGTGCAGCAAGCAGAATACTGCTGCATACAAAGCTACTCCTGTAGATTGGAATGCACCCTGCTATAGTACACAAGAACAAGTAGAGCGCTGGACACATGCCTGTTGCCTGCAGGGGTGAGTATGTGCCTGATCAAGCTTGCAGGATGGCAAAGCAGTAGCTGGAGCACTTACCAGGCGTAGTACTTGACAAGCTTCATGGCAGGGAGGATCTCCTGGATAATTCCACCACGCTCCTGCCTGTTCTTGGCGTTCTTGTACTTGTTCTGGATGATCTTCCAGCCAAAGATGTACTGGCAAGGAAGGACAATGAAGATGACACCCCAGCCAGGCAGAGCATACACCTTGACCAGGATGGCCAGAATGGTGAGGATGGCGCCGGCTTCGATGGGTGCTGTCCACAGGTAGTGGATCTCCTGGCAGCCATCAAAGATCTTGGAGATGTCTGATGCCATGAAGGACACGGCATCAGCGGCCATGTCCTTGCTGATGGTTGCCATGTTGAAGCACTTCTTGCAGATGGCATTACACAGCGCTGCTCGTATGCGCACCCCGACGGTCATACAGCCGTAGCCCATGCGCTGTAACATGATACCTGTGGGGCAGTGCAGGAGGACACTTGTGAGCTTGTGAGATTCATTGGTGAGTTGATGAACTGCAGTAAGGCTTGCACCGGTACGTGTTACATGTATACATGTTGCATGTGTGCTCCAATATCATGCACAGGACAGATACAGGATGCCAGCACCTGGCAGGTATGGCGATGGGTTGGGCTAGAGGTTTCGTCCAATACAGCAGCGTGTGGGCACACATGAAGTACAATGGAAGAGGTGTTTTTGAATGGGCAAGTTGCATACTGCCTTTTAAGCAATGCCAGCCAATCAAGCGAGCTATCTTGCATGCTGAACGGGTTGCTCATACATGATTCTTTGCTGATTTGAAACAGGTGTTACTGAGGGTGCCGTGGTGCTTACCCAGAAGCCAGGCATCGATGAAGAAGGTGATGGTCAGGACCCACCCATTGGTGAGGCCAGCAAAGGGCGCCTCGTTGTTCACAAAGGTCAGCAGACTGCGGATGAAGAAGAACGCTCCAGAGATCACGCTGCAGGGGCAACACAGAGGATAAGGTTAGCAAACATCGCAAGACGCAGATAGACATTGGATGATTGCACTGCTCCCAACCCTGCACGAGCGCTATTGCAGAAACCAACTTATGACTGCAATGAACCTACCAGACAGACCAAACCAGCTTGAACAGGCCAGCAATCATGAGGTCCTTGCCGAAAGTCCTCCATAGCACTTTGCGCAGACTGGGCTGCCCTGCCTTGACTGCTGCCTCCCAGTTGGTTTGGAAAGACTGGTATGCTATGTCTGCGGTCTGATCGGTTGGAAGAGGCAGCTCATGAACGTCGACATCGCCCTTCTTGGCCTGCTTCACTACATTGTTCATCCATCCAAAGGACAATTTGTTGAAAAAGCCAGAGGTCGCTTGATTTGGGCAGCGACCCATCGTGGCTGGCTTTCAGACACGACTAAAGCACTACGCAGTGTACCTGCTATACGTCCAACAGCAGCATGTATTAACCACCGGCCGCACTGTACACACTGCGATCGCGACGTTGGACATTTATAGACATGTGATGAACCGTAGGCACTGTCTACCATATCATATCTACCATCTGATGTCTAGGTCAGTTGCCAGCCTGCTTCACAGTGTGATCGGAACACAGTTTGAGCCGCAGCCGAATAAGAATTTCCAAATCGGAATACAGAAAAACATAATGTGCTGGCAAAATGATCGTGCTCACGACGGAGTAGGATGCACAAACGTAGATTCCTAAAAAGCGCTCGGCGTAGCACTTCAAGAGCACAGGAAGCAACAGTTTGAAAACTATTATATCATTTTCAAAGCCCTTTCTTGTACTTCGATGATGCAGAAGAATGCAGTTGTATCACGTGTTGGGAGCCGCGTACGTGACAACGTACTGCTTGCACCCACTATGGCGAATCTGCTCGGCTCCTAGAATACAATTCATGCAACAATACCATAGATTACAATACAGTATTAATCAACACACCATGAGCGCATGCACAGCCAAATGATCCCAGCTGGCTGGTGTTGATCTTGCCCCAAGATCCTCTGTGACCACCTTCAAAGTATTTGAGGTTTGATCGAGCGTCAGTGATCCTTGTAAGCTCAATATCCAAGTTTTGGTTTGGGCGGTGCACTGCTGGCAGCCATAGCCGCCGAGGCTAACTTAAATTGCTGTAACTTGCTTCCTTAGTAAGGCGAGAATTGCTTCTTGGTAAAGTTTCAATCAGGTAGACACAAAAACAACAGACACATCTGCACGGGTAGTGTGAACTATCTTCGCCACCGAGCCTCATCATGATGAAGCTGCAAGTTCGGTCAGTGCACAGTCATCATGGTGGTGAATAAGTCAACCTTCATCAGGGCCAGCCTGCAAATGCCAGACTACCAACTGCCCAGCATTTGCATGATGCAACCGCAAGGCTTGCGCAGTAGCAAGTAACTGCTGGTTGAAGTGCACGTACGCTATGGAACATACTTACATATAATATGTAGAGCCTAGAGACCGTCGACAGTGACTGTACTACATGATGTAAGCAACCACTGGTTTATGGCAGAAACCTGCCGCAGATGAGACATCAATGTAAAATAACTAATATCCCAATCATACCAATGGCTGTTTGGTGGTTGATGCTGCCGCAGCGGCTGTCAAGTTGTGGAATTTGCACCCACAGGTTACTACTGGTACTTTGTTACACACTAGCAGTATAGTCAGCTACAGACCACATGCTGCAGTGCAACAACGACAATGCTGCTCACCAGTGCAGACGTATGCACTGCGTTTGAAGGCTATCAAAGGTCAATTCTCAACACGGTGCCACTGGCTGAGCCATGGGCAGCTAAAACGGCCCAGGGGAGCATGCAAGCCTGAGGTATGCACACCTACAAAGGAAGTGCCTTCTGTAGAGCGGGCAAATCTTTGGCCTCAACCACATTCAGCAACTCAATCTGGCCAGAGCAGGCCAGACTAGTACGCAGGTACCCCCATACATGCTCCGCAGCAGGGTTCAGGCTCAACGCCCTCACATAGTATGCCGCACTTGCTGTATAGTCGCCCAAATTGGCATAACTGATGCCCATGTTGGTCCAAGCGCGCATGTAGTTGGGTTTCAGGTCGAGGGCCTTGCGGTAGGCCGCTACTGCATCACCACTGTGGCTGTAGTTGGCAAGGGTCGCTCCCAGTTTGTTCCAGAGACTGCAGACAGGACACAACATGTCAGATTGAATTACAATTCTACTACTGCAAAGATAGACTGTGTGGAGCCACCGAAACGTGTTTCGCACTTGCTCAAGGGGCTCAACAGTCGCCATAGATCTATATAACCTAGGTATATATATTCTAAATCTATAAAATTTAGAAAACACACAGGTGCATGCACGCTGTGATGTAGTTGAATGCTTTGATGTCGTTGGCAAGTGCCAACAACATGACATCACAAAACATAGATGCAACATAAGGTTTGAATCAAACAATACTAACAACATAATGTGAAGAGTGTGAGTGATTTTTATTATACTAACCGAATGAAGGAGTCCAGCCAGCCATCCCTTTGAAAGCTTGCCTAAACACAATCCGTAAAACATAATGTCAAATCACAGAACGCAGTATGACATGGCCACAATCTCTACAGATATAGGCGCGAAATTCTGTACAACATTTTACAAAATATCAGCATTGCTACTCCTGTGTGTCAGCAACATCCACACAGTTGAAACCCAGTAGCAGGATCAACCCTACCTGTAATCCCCAGGTCTTAGTTCAAGGGCTTTCTGGAATGACTTAATGGCTCCCTCATACCTCCTATCCAGGTGATGCAACACGCCCAGTGCTAAATGCAGCTCGGGATCCGCAGCGCCCAAGCCAGATAAAACACGCTCGAAGAGCCGCACACTGTGGCTGAGGGCTTGGCTGCTGTCAGGTGGTTGACCGGCTGCTGCTGCTGCGTCACGGTAGGTGGGGTGGCTGCTGATCCACCGGTGTAGGTAGCCCAAGGCTTCACCTGTGGCCAGGTGCAACAGATACGTCTTATGTATGTGTCCAGGGGTAATAAGAAATAACTTACTTTAATACTTCTTATTACCCCTGTATGTGTGATGTATGTATAACATGTATACTACTATGTACGTATGATGTATGCATCATGTATGTTTCATGTATATAATGTGTGTATATATTGCTATCATGTATGTCTATTATGTACACATGACGTTGACAATGCTGAGAGGATGCTGAAAGGTAGACAAATGAGTCTGACATTGGCTCGTCAACAGGCAGGTATGTTTTCATGTGACTTTGATACTCTATACATTGCAGAGGATGTATTATGCAGCAGCAGATACCATGGCAGCGGCAGGAACATTGCAGTGGATTTACTTATTTATCACTCAATTCTCTTTTACTTTATTAAAACATATATTATTTATATGGTTTATTTAACTTTTTTAATTTATAAACATGCTGCAGGGTATCCAGTGTTTGCAAACAAAGGTAGTTAAACTATTCTAAAGGGGTCACCGCCTGAGACATGTCCTGAAGCCCAGGTACATCCTCACAAAGATCATGCATCCTACTTACTTATTTACCTGTATACACATAATTATTTACCTACACAATTGATCATTATACATCCATATACAAAACCTCCTAGCCCTACCTGCATCCAGTTCATTAGTATGACTGACGCCCAGAGCCAGAAGCACCTCCAGGTTCTCAGGATCAGCTGCCATGGCTTTCTGCAGGGCTGCTATGGCTTGGCGGTCATCATCATTTTCGGCATGCACAGTGCCCAGCAGCCTCCAAGCAGGAGCGTTCTCTGGGTGGGCACGAACCTGTGAGTCATAAATACATTACGAACTTCACGTCAACAATCAAGTTGACGTATTATCACATTATCATCATGTGACTGAGCTGTCCTAGTATCATGTGGCTGAGCTGTCCTGGATTGAATATATATGAACTTATTGGATATATATGAACATATTGAATATATGTTAACATACTTGATTGATTCCATCGACAGGTGTAACGGATCCATAAGCAAACAATGAAATATATACTAATGAAATATATATGAACATGATATTGAGAGTTTGTGATATCCTAGAAGCAGGCTTTTTGTGGTGTTTGAAGCCGGGTGCGTCTGACAACCCCGCCTCCAGACAACACAAAGAGCCTGAAAAAAAAGAGCCTGAAAAAAAAGAGCCTGCTCCAAGAATATCACAAACTCTCAACAAGATTTCATAAGTTGGGATAAAAGGAAGGGGAAACCTTACGCAAAATAAGAGGGCTCTCAAGGATATCACAGATTCTCAATACTTTTCCATCAGATTAAACAGAAGAAACAGGGGAAACCTGAGGCAAAAGAAGAGGAGGCATGCAGCAAGTTGAGATGGCATGGCAAGTGTGCTGATGTGCTGACATGTGTGGTGCAGGGGGGGGGGACCCACGTGGGATACAATTGAAATGCAATGCAAATTAGTAACATCCATACAAGCATACTGCTTGCTGAGATCGACCTATTGGCATTGAAAGCTTGTAAGCTATTGAATTTAGAATACTTGTTCAGCCTGGAGGCTAGAAATAAAGTGTGTGCTGCATTTCCTTGCAGACAGATGGAACCTTGATACTGAATATCTTCCCATATCAATGATCAAAATGATTTCATAGAAAGTGAGAGAAAGAAATTTGCATGTTCCAACAAACTTGCATACTATGCATACTATGCAATCGTATTCTACAACATTTGTTGCCTCGGAACTAACCTCTGCTTCAAGTGCCAAAGCGGCTTCACTTAGCAGTCCACATTTGAGACACTTTTCAATTCATTGTTGTGGAAAATCTCAATAACGTTAATTCTTTTACCATACATGCACTTCAAACACGAGCTTACATCAGAACTAACCTCTGCTTCAAGTGCCAAAGTGCGGCTTCACTCAGCAGTCCACGTTTGGGACACTATTTAATTCATTTTAACGAAAAGTCACAAAAAAGGATTATTCCAATGCAGCTGATTCATCCTACCATACAAGCACTTCAAACACCAGCTAACATCAAGACTAACCTCTGCTTCAAGTGCCAAAGCGGCTTCACTCAGCAGTCCACGTTTAAACAAGTCTTTGCCCTTCTCCAGTGCAGCAGGATCTCCCAGAAAAGGGTTGACCTCTGAGAACTGGTACTCTCCTACTGCTGCAGGCGGAGCTCGCTGCAGTCAGAACCCAGCAGCAGCAGCAGCAGCAGCAGCAGCAGCAGCAGCAGTGGGAGCAGCAGCAGTGGTTGAAGGGCCGACCCGCATCAAGCCTTGGAGCAAGCTATGTTTCTTGACATGTGACAGAAACCCAATCATACTGCAGTAGTACGTCATTGATTCAGCAGCAGCGGTGCCAGAAGCAGGCTGCAGACTTACTGCTGCTCCTTTGGCATAGAGGGCTTCCCAGTCGGCTTGTGCTTGTTCATCCAAGTCATGCTCAAACTCAGATGCCCAAGTTGAAGCACCACCAGACCCTACAGCAGCAGCAGCAGCAGCAGCACGTAACAGCAGCAGCAGCAGCAGCAGCAGCGGCGTGACGCAACAGTAGCAGCAGCAGCGTGAGAGGCAGAAAGGCAGCTACAGCCTCTGTTGATAACACAGCTGGCAAGCAGTGTTGATTGAGATATAGCTGCAATGGACTGCTCTTCATATTATTTGTTGAAAGAAAGATATGAACAGCTATAAGAATATCCAGCATGCGGATTTTGATTAGCTTACTATTTCTTACAGATGTATGATATACACTATGATGAGTGCATCATTCACAGGCTTTACAATCCCTCACCTACTGCGGCCCAGGCTGCTTCTAGTTCAGTGTCTGTTGCCCCGTCACCAATATTTATATTTGAAAAACCTTTGGCAAACTCATCTGCCCAGTCCCGCTGAACCCCTTGCTGCTGCTGCTGCTGCTGTAGGAAGTCACTGGACCAGTTGGTCGCTGCTGCTGCTGCACTGCTGTTGGCACCAAATTCTGCTGCCCAGCTGTCTGCTGCTTTGCTGTTTGCCGCAGCAAAGTCTGTTGCCCAAGCTTCACTGGCTGGCCGCTCCACTACCTGGCAGTATAGCAATACAACAAATATTGGTAAAAGGAAAGGACAGGTGAACCCTTCTTCTCAAATTGATATACCTTTGAATTTGATACACACAAATTCATCACACCCTTGATTCCGATCCTGATAGGAATTACAAAATTGTGCATTCAGAATAAATTATTATTCATGAATTCATTCAAACTCAAGTCAACTTCAACATCCATACTATGTCTACATTATGCATATCAGACTGAGCCCAAAATGCAGGCGTGCCTAGGTACCCCTTGCGCACCTTGTTATCCTCGAATGTCAACTCCCCTTTACTCATCTTACTCAAAAACTGGAAAAATTTACTGTTTTGCATCTTGGGATTCCCATCAGCTGCTAAAGCATTGACCAATCGGGAACTGGTCTCTCTCACATCAGCAGCACCAGCAGCAGCAGCAGTGCCTTTGGCCGCTGCATCTTGTACCTGTTCAAATTCAGTCACCCAGGACTGTTGTGGCCCCGCTGCTGCTGCTGCTGCCATCTCCTGTTTATGAAACTCATCTGCCCAACCAGCTGGCCCCCGCTGCTGCAGTTGCTGCTGCTGTACTGCAAAATCATCAGCCCAACCAGCTGGCCCCCGCTGCTGCTGCTGCTGCTGTTGTACTGCAAAGTCATCCGCCCAGCCGGTCGACCGCGGCCGCTGCTGCTGCTGCTGCCAGAGGGCTTCAAAACCCGCTGGACCTGCTGCTGCTGCAGCTGCCGCTGCTGCTGCTGCCATATCAGCAGCAACTAGGGGTTCTGGGGGTCGGCCGTGAGACATTTGATGTTCCCACAGAGCTGACCATTCTGCAGGAGCTGCTTGATGTGGCAACTCCGCAGGGAGAGCTGCTGGATCTATTGCTAATGATGCGAGCAGTGCAGCAACCTGCAAAAAAAAGCAACAAAAGGACCTCCAAAGTTCAGTGACTAGCCCAACTACCGGTGTGTCCCCTCCCTTTTATCTTGCAGGTTGAGATTGTAGATTGAGTGAAAAAGTAACGAAAGTGGATAACAACAAGTACTGTGATATGATACTGGGAGAAGGACTTGTGGCAAGGCAACAGATGCAGAATGATTTTAAGAATCTCAGCTTTGACGGGTCAAACATTTCTAATAAATGTCTGTTGCCCTACTCCCAGCAACATGTAGCATAATTTGTGGATTCTACTTTTGATGCCTCCTCATGCAAATTGCAATGTCCACCTGCAAAATAAGAGGGGGGGGGGGGAGAGGGGATAATTGACCTTTCATAGTATCAAAATTTCATGTGTTATATTCATACTACCTAAACACTATTATTGATTATAACATATTGATGAACAAATTAATATAGTTGTATCACCTGTTGGTCTGCCATCTGTGCCCCAGTGTCTGCTCCATACTTTTAATATCACACTATCACTCATATTACTTCCATTATCATTGTTAGACCCTAACATAAATAATAACATTCTAGCGAGATGATATCAATATCATTCTATCACCTGCTGGTCTGCCATCTGTGCCCCGGCATCTGCTCCATACATTTGTCGGGCCAGTATGGTCGCCCGGTCCCTCAGCCTGACAGCATCAGGTAGGGATAGCTGCTGGCCGGGTGGCAAGGCTGGCATGCCGTGATGACCTCCAGAGAAGAACGCCTGGGCGAATATGAAAAACTACTGTTATTTACAATCCCGAAATCCGCATGACTACAACTTCATCGCCTGATAAAGATTGGGTATGATATCATTGTAAGCCATGCCCCTCAGCCTGACAGCATCAGGTAGGGATAGCTGCTGGCCGGATGGCAGGGCTGGCATGCCCTGATGACCTCCAGAGAAGAATGCCTGGGCATGTTTTTTTAAGAACAAATCATATAATATCTGAGGAATTGCAATATTTGCAATATTACAACTTCATTGCATCATGGTAATTTGGATATGATATCAATCTGAGCCATGTCCCTCAGCCTGACAGCATCAGGCAGTGACAGCTGCTGGCCGGATGGCAGGGCCGGAATCATGTGCCATGATGCTGACCTATAGAGTAAAACAATGCCTAGGAAATTTCGTGATTCTGGTTTGCATAGGTCCATTTCCTTCCAGCAGCAAGGCATGACAGGTGTTAGGCGTCGCATGTCATTGTGGGCCATGAATATTTGCAGGTAATTTGTAAGCAATGCAAAAAATAACGAGCATCATGATGTCAAGGATGATACACCCATGATAACATCCATGATGACACGCATTAGAAATGCACAATTTGCCATAAAAGGCTATATCTATCTTCGTAAGTACATTGATATGTTCTTTGTAAGTACATATAGTATATGTATGTATGATGCTGATACTGACCTTGAGTGTGGCAGCCAACACAGGTGGAGGTGGTGGTTGCCCCGGCAGCAGAGCTCCAGGTGGCAGCAGCGGCTGTCCAGGTGGTAGCTGTGGCAGACTCTGCATGCAGCAACAAGCACAGCAAGATTAAGCAAATTATCAACATCTTGTGTACTGCATCAGCAGGTATAGAGCAGCAAAAGCTGCAGAAAACTGTTCACCAACAACATGTGCTAGCTTTCAATGCTTGCAACCTCTGCCAAACTGCTACTGGAAGGAATTTGAAGATGTCATTTGGCGAGTATCAAGCTTGCCAGCAGCCTGACGATCGCGATACTGCTGCTCCTGTTGCTGCTCCTGTTGCTGCTCCTGCAATTAAACTCCGCAGGCAGCATGAGACAGCAATGCGACAACTGCTGTTGCTAACTGGAGCTGCTGCTGCTGCTGCTGCTGCTGCAATACCTGCTGATGCCGCTCAAATTCTGCCACCATGTCTGCTGCATGTCTTGCTGCTGCTGCTGCTGCTGTTGACGATGATGGGGGTGCGCCGCCTGGGAAAAACGCCTCAAGATGAGCCAGCTGCAGTTCATTCAGATTGTTCAGAAATGTGACAGCAGCTACTCAGTATTTTTGTGACAAGCTGATTGTAGGAGAAGGATTTAGAGAAGATTTCAAACCTGTCACATCGGTTGCATGGAGCTGGATGTACTTGTGAACCAATTCCTGCAAGCATTTGCATGCTGGCACTGCTACGAACAATATATGCATGTCACAGCAGGGAACAAACCTCGCTGAAAGCATCCCGCTGGCTAGCCTGCATAAATGCAACTGCAGCTGGCAGGGTTTGTTTGGGTTTGTTTGGGTCGACCCTTTGCGGGTGAGCCATGTAAGCCATGCAAGCCAGTTCAGATGGCTGCTGGGCTGCTCTTGCTACTATGTTGTTGTTTCCAAGTAAACGTTGTGGAGTATTTTATAGTAAAGATAAATACTAATATCGTTATTATGAATAAATTCAACGTACCGACCCAGAGGGCTGTGCGACTCCTGGAACATGGATGCCAGATGAAGCAGCTGCAGCTGCTGCAGCCTCAGGGGTGAGCGGGACTTGCTGAGGGGCCACAGGGCCCTGCTGGACGGGCAGCTGCGGACAAACACAAAGAGGAATTATCGTTGAATACCGAGCGCTGTGTATTGCGATGTCAGACCCTGCGCATGCGCCAGACTCACATCTCTGAGCTGCTCTTGTGTCTTCGAGGCCCCTCCCAGCAGCTGATTGACCAGGGCCCCGACTGCGTTTGAGGGCCCTGCTCCATCGGAACCAGTGCACATATCATTGCCCGTGACAAGCGTCCTGAGAGACATTTGTATCCAGGCGCGTACAGCTAGTGTTCCCAGCCACGCCTGCTGCTTCCAGTTAGCTGCCTAAGCCAGGCAGCTCCCAGCTAGGAGACTAACACACGCTTTAAGCGCAATGTTTGAGGGATCGCATGTGCAGGTACAGACGAAAATCCTGCGCTTTGCTTGCGGGGTATCAGCCCCTGGCCTTTTCAATGCCGCATGGGTTCTCTTGCAATACCTGATAACACTGCAAGTGCGTTTTGACACTAAACTGCATGCGCCCTTTCTGTCAAATTAAGAGTTACTACATCGACGTGGCAACTGCTTGTGTCCTGCGAGCTGCGCCAAATATGCTGAGCTCATGGGCAGGAATACATCAAGGAAGCTGTTATATGTAATACTTTAGGTGGTTGATCGCTTGCTAGACCTTTGCTACAGTACTGCAGGTGGTTCTTGTTCACCTCCCGCCAGCAGCACGATCAACACGATCGCCTGGCCCTGATATCAAAAACTACTGTACTTGATGCGCACGCGATCCTCATCTGGGCCGGTGGCATTGTGCAGTCTCGCCCATCCCTGCGCTGCAGGCTGAGGCATGGTGATCGACTCCTGCTGGAGATAATAGTCCATACCACATACTCCCTGTGATAATACATATAGAGGCTAATCAGGATGTCAGCGGATGAGGGACTACAAGATGATGCAGCAGCTGATTGGCCAGGTGCAGGTGAGAACAGCAACCAGGCCCAATCATTGAGCTCCTGGGCGGTTATCGGTCCTCAGCGAAGCGACACATGCATAGAGGACGACTATGCATATTGCACAGAAACGAAAGGCACTCTCAACATGGAAAAGGACTGCGCAACAGGCATCTTGCTTCGCTCATGTCTTGTTGCCTGCTGTTCCCGGATTGCAGATAAGTTTGTGGCTGTGCAGGACATGCTGGACCGCAACACAGTGCTGATAAACCAGATCAACGATAACCACAGCATACGTACACCTGAGGCACTGCAGCGGAATGTGCTGCTCATCAAAGAGCTCAACAGCAATGTGCAGAACATAGTGGGGTTGTATCAGGAATTGGCAGACCTACTTACGCAATCAAAGCCGGAAGCGGAAGGGCAAAAACCTCAGGAGTGAGAAGGGGTCCAACTTCACTTATTATTTTCTCAGACTGTGCCAGTTGCTGCATATGGGATTTTAATGCCACTGGAGTGGCATCTTGTAATCAGATGATTCAGAAGGTATGCACATTTGCAGAGCAGCAGTGATGCTTGCTTCTCAGAAGTTTGTTGAGATATCTATCAATTTCACTAAAATGACAGCACTGGGCAACGCTCTTCCATAGAGGCTGTGCATACGCCAGTGTTCACCACTGTTTGTACGGTCCTGTTACGATATTGCACCTGCATCTATGTCCGCCCCACTCTGTCGACTCGACAGAGTGAGGCGCACATGAATGCAGTTGCAATAGTGTAACAGGGCCGTACATGCATGCCACTCATACTGGTGTGACACTGTAACTTGGAGGCATGTGACTGGCATCATGCCATAACATGATGTTATGTCTGCCTGTGCAACTGCTAGCAGCATGCTGTACACTGGAGATAGGTGTTAGCTACCTGGCAGTAAAAAGGTTCAAGCTGTGCATATGCTATAGCAGTAGCCACTGCCACCTAAGGCATGTTGTTACGGGGTTTCATTGCCTTGAGGGCAGCTGCTGAAAACTGTTTCGTGCTACTATTGCGGCAACAGAGTGCAAACAAACCACCCAAAAGATGAAGCTGTCAGACAACAATGTCGTGGCGGTCTAGGACCAGCACTGTGCAAAACCGCTGTCAGCAGTTTTCAATCCCTTTCCATCTGAACAGTTGCTGCCACACATGGTGTTCAGTGTACACTCGACTGTTGATGATGACACAGTGCCACAATCATCATAATTGCAGAGTTTGCAGTGTAAAGTGCAGCGGCTGATGTTGCGATGTCAAGTTCTGTCACAGAGAAAGTAGCAGTAGCCTCGCTGCCAACTGCGAACCGGCCGCAGCAGCAGTGGATCACTGGCCCAGCTGATTTCATTTCAAGCTGCTTGTTCCAATAGTGCATTAGACAGTGTACACTAGTGTAGAACAAAGTGGCTAAATGAATGATTCTGTACAAAAAGAAGCTTCATGCGGCATTGCGAATGCAGAAGGCTTCACTCAGGGAGTAGGGTAGACCATGCATTGCTGCCTTTTCAGCTTCAGCAGCGGACGGCGGAAACGTCATTCACTGCAACAGGTGTGCATGTGCCTGGCAGATCTTCATATGCATCACCGGATGGATAGCAAGGAAACACGGTATGCTGCCCACAGGCGAAACTGCTGCGGTAGCATGGGTGCTGCAAGCACGGTGCTGTGCAATACCCAAAGCTTATGAAGCACATAAAGGCTCTAGGCGTCTCACACCTAATTGAATGTTCTTCTGGTCCGCAGCAGTGCGGACCCGCCGGTGTTCCAGACTGATGACTTCATAACGTCTGTTTGCAGAACCGCAATCATGGTTGTGCACAATACAGACTTTTGTCTTGCAGATCATCACTGGCGTCGCAGTTACGAACAAGATCAACAAGTCCCGTTGCTCGAAGTCAAGGATGGGACAGGGCCGTGACCATCTTGGCCACATTAAAGCCTCTGCTGCCATATAGCACTTCCCAGATATACAATACAGGTGTCAAATTAGCACTACGATGTGGAGATCTTGCTGGCTGCTGCCTTGAGCAGTTCTGCTGATGGGAAGTCGGACAGACGTTAGACTGAGCTGGGGGGAGATCTCTGCAAGGGGTGTACAGGAGCTCGTTCGGAGGCGCTGCGAGCTGCGTGTCGCTGCGGCCACCTAACCTGCCAGGCAGCGTTTGACTCCCGCCTTCAAGCTGGCCCCGCGAGCTGTGTGAAAGCAGCTGCTGGGGCAGACCCATATAATTATGGGGGATGAGCAGCAGCAGGAGAGTCATGGCTCCGAAAGGTACATACAGACTGCGACTTGACCTTTGATAGTCATCATATGGCTGTAGACGAGGGACAAGCCCGTGTCGAGGTCCAAATCAGTACATACAGCGCTCATTTGAGCACAAGAAGTTATATTAGTCTATCAATAATTCAGATATGGTCTTTGTAGCCGATGAAGACTCAGCATCTCGCCACCTTCGAAGGCTGACCTGCGACATCCCTGATTGCAATTTGCGCATAGGCCCGTATTTAGACCTGGAGCGCAGCTTGTTGGTGTATTTTCCTATTTGCGACATCACTAATCCAGGCCACGACACCAGGATCTCAACGTATCAGCTAGAACAGATTTCGACGCGGCACAGCTCAGCACTGCTACAGCTGCAATCTCTGGATGCACCGATTTGCAGCAGTAGGCTAATTGACTGGGCAGCAACTGAGATTTCGTAAAAGATGTTTCTTTGAATTACAGTGAATGGTGTTCTTGCTGTATATATTGCTGCAGGCACAAGGGCACCGTGAAGTGGTTTAACGCCACCAAGGGTTATGGGTTCATCACGCCAGAAGATGGAGGTGACGAGCTCTTCTGCCACCAGGTCAGCAGCACCAACACCAGCAGCAGCAGCAATATGGCGGCAGCAGCAGCAATTGAGCAGCATCAGCCAGCAGCAGCACTCGGAACAGAACACAGAAAGCAGCCATCGTGAAATGCAGATGCAGCTGGTGTAAGGATGGTGGTCAACTGGGCTGCCATGCATTGCACAGCAACCAGACACAGACGTGCAGCATCTTGCAGGAAACACAGCAGCAACCATCATACAGCGTGATCAGATCTTGATCAAGAAGATCATCATCAGCAGGGGTGTGCACATCATCATCAGCAGCAAATCTCTTGCTGGATCTATACTGCTGGCGCAGCAGCACATCAGTGAATATGTTAGCTGCACAGCAGTAACTTCTGTCAGCAGTAGATTATGTCAGCAGCGGCAGCAGACAGCCGGAATGCTTGCCAATATACTATACATTTTGCCTCCAGCAGCAAAGCAACATACGCTTGGTGCAGGCTCAGTGCTGTAGCCCAACGGCACAGCAGCAGCACCAGCAGCAGTGTCGGCAGTAGTGTCAGCATGCAAGCAGCAGCTACCCAAGATCCAGTCAGCACATCTATTATCAGCTTGCTGCTGCTGGCAATCTATCAGCCACATCCTGCAAGTGCCTCAACTCCTTTCTGTTCTCCTGACTCCTTTGCCACTGCTGCTGCTGCTGCTGCTGCTGCTGCTGTAGACGAGCATTGAGGCCGAGGGCTTCCGCAGTCTGAGGGAAGGTGAAGAGGTGGAGTATGATGTAGAGGAGGGCCCTGATGGGCGGACCAAGGCAATCAAGGTCACTGGACCTGGAGGATCAGCACCTCAGGTAATTTCATTCGTCTATCTGATCATTTCTGATTATAGGAAAGATCTATAAGGGGTTTTTACTGGTTTACCACTAGCAGTGGCAGCTGCAAGGATACTGGCAGCGGCAGTGGCAAGGGTACTGGCACAGCAGCAGCAGCAGTGGCTCATTCAAATCCTGCAAAGGAAACAAGCAGGACTGGAGGAGAGACCTACAGTTAGGTTCTTTTCTAAAGTTAAGGCTGTGGTGGAGCAGTCAGGAGCAGCAGCAGCAAAGGGCAACAGTTAAGCTGGTGGTTTTCTCCTTGGGAGAGCTGCAGCAGCCATGAGCATGTTCAGTACAGTACAGCAGCAGCAGCAGCAGGGCTTTGCGTGCAACAGCACCAGCAGCCGCGGCAGCATCAGCAGCAGCAGAATGCAGTGTTGCTTGCTTGCTTGGCAAAGTAGTTGATCAGGGGGGGACTCATCAAGAGGGCCATGACTGGAGATATTATCAGCTGCTGCAGCTGTACCGCTGCTACTGTACAGCTGCAGCAGCAGCAGACATCACTATGGCAACGTCTTGGTGTTGTTGTGCAGATAGCAGCAGCTGCTGTTGCAGGGGCTGTCATTGGGTTTGCAGCAGCATGTAATCTTCTATCCGCTCCCTGCATCTGCATATGCGCTGGAGCCACCTTGAAATTGGTTTTGAAGTGGCTTCAGTGCATATGCAGATGCCAGGGAATGGATAAAAAATAATATGTGCCTTGCTCACAGGGGTTAGGGCAGTTTGGTCTTGCACAGTCAAAGCAGACATGAGGTTGGTCAAAGCAGGAAAACCATGATCCCCTTACAGCAGTACAGCATGGCTGCTGATTGGGGTTATGCTTAGATGCTTTTAGTCAAACTAGTGGGTATCAAGCAGCAGTAACAGCAGTGGCAAACTTGCTGAGGGCCCATCTGGTCTGAATGATGACCAGTAACAGCACATACCTGACTTGTACGTGCAGCCCAGTGAATTAGCACGCAGCTAGCTGCCCCAGCGGTTCGCAGCAGTAGAGCGGTTGAGAGCATGTTGCGGCCAGGGCTTGTGGATTCGTTGTGTACAAGGGTCAGACGAGAGGATCACGGCAAAATCATCAGCCATTATCGTCTTGGGTGGGGAATGGTACTGCTTGACTACTGGGTTAATGTCGGGGTTAGTACTGCTCAGCTGCATGTTCTCCTCCACGCTGTGTCCACGCACTGACTTAGTATATGATCGTCATTCTGCAACGACTGCAGGGCGCCCCACGCCGCAGCTCCTATCGCAGCCAAGCAGCAGGCGGAGTAGCCTACCGTGGCAATGGCCGTGGCCGAGGTGCACCTATGCCTATGGCTTACGGCTATGGTTACGGTGCCTATGATGCCTACGGCTACGGTGCTTACGGCGGTTACGCAGCATATGGCTACCCGCCACGTGGCATGTACATGCGGGGCGCTGGTCGTGGCATTCGCGGCAGAGGGGGCAGGTTCCCTGGCAGAGGAAGGGGTGCATTCATTCAGGGTGCGCCAGCAGGACAGGCTGGAGAAAGCAGCGGCTTCCAGGTGCGTTCAGCAAATGCGCTATTATTGACAGCATTGAATGGGTCAGTAACAGGGTCCCAGCCGATTTGCGAACAACTGCTACTGGTTGTTAGTACTGACAGCATTTGCAGCAATCAGCAGTTGCAGGTTTATCACAGCAGCTAGTAGCGATCAGCTTGTAGCTGCTGCTGTAGACCTGCTATTGCTGATTGCTGGTGTTTCCCACCACCTTGTCTCAGTAACTGTATGTCCGCATCAACCGACATGATCTGTACGTACACAGCGTCAGCATCTTTACGCCCCTCAACCATGGGCAGCTGTCCATGCGACGTGGCAACAGCATTGGCTGTGGTGTGCGTTCAGTCACTGCACTAGAATTGCAGCTAGCTGGCCTCCATTCAGGTTAAAAACTTCATTTACAAATCTGCAAAATTACTACCTGAAATTGTTACCTGAACTGCCTGTGCCAACATTTGCTCATGTACGTAGCAACCAAAATTGGCCCAATAGGGGCTGGTCCCTCGCAATGACCAACATGGCGATTGGGGAAATTTACATACTTCTGTTACATTCTGAATGTAACAAGCGAGTGAACTTGCTGACTTCTGCCCAGCTAGCTCAGTGAGTTCATTGAAGAACTTTAGATTTTTTTCAAACACCAAACGATTTTTCCCCTCCCTTTTCCACATCTGACCTTGTTTGCAGGTAGTAGTCCACAATTTGCCCTGGACCACCACCTGGCAGCAACTGAAGGACGCCTTCAAGGAGTGGAAGGTGGAACGAGCAGATGTGGTGTACGATTCTTGGGGGAAGAGCAGGTGAGCTTCTGGCCAGTAGGTGCTCGCCACTACACAGATTACCACGTATGAACACGCTTGCAACTTTGCTGCATATGCTTATGCTGTGGAACAATTTTTTAAATACTATCTATATAAACAAGTCACCGTCATACCCTGTTTTCCTTGTTCATGACCCTTTTTCTTTTTTTTTATAATTACTCTCCTTTGATTTTGATCCTGATCTGCCTTCTAGTGAAACAAATCAAATCAGAAATTCTTTCTGAATGAAACACATAATCCTCCCTTGCCAGAGGATTGTCAAAATCATATTTGGCAAAATCACACATGAGAGAATAGAAGCTACAAGCCAAGCATCTGCTGTATTTATGAAAATATATCAAATTATCTGACAGCCTGGTCTGCAAGGTACCTAACATGGAATATAGCAACGGATGTCCTTGTGCTTCCTTAAGCTGCAGCACCATGTAGCCATCTTCAACATTCTTGGCTGGCATGGTTGCCGTGCTTGGCTTCTGAATACTATTGTACTGAAGAGGCTCATTACAGTGTGCCTAACAACCAAAGCAGCTGCCATAAACCAACATTATCACCACACTGCATGGAAACTGCAGCAGCTGAGCTGTGCAGTGGCCTGCCCCCTGCCTCACTCATGTTCCAAACCTTGATTCTGTCAATTGCATCGTCCTAACTCCAACCTAAGAACAACATTTGAGACAATCTGCATGCATACAAGGAGGAGACTCATCGTTCTAATGTGATTAATTGCAACTTGTTGTGCTGCTGTTCACAGGGGTTTCGGCACAGTGCGGTTCAACACCAAGGAAGATGCAGAGGCTGCCTGTGCTAAGCTCAACAACACTGAGTATGAGGGCAGGACCATCACAGTCAGGCTGGACAGGTTTGCCTGAGGTAATGGAGGCCTGACAGCAGCCTGAATCAGGCTGCTGGGCAGCCTGAATCATCTGCTGGCACAGCCAGTCAGCCACCAACTGGTCAGACCTAGGGTTCCATATTTGGCTGTCTGGATTGTCAAGTCCTGAAAATTTCACAGTCCACAGGAGATAGCAGCAGCTAGAGGTTTTCTCTGCAGGATCTGCTGCTAGGGTTTAGGAGCTTGTGCTGTGTCAGGTGCAGCTTAAACCCTGGTGAGCAGCTTGCAGGACAGAATGCAGCAGAGCAGCAGCCTTGGGGGTGGGCCTGGGCGGCAGCAGAAGCTTTGCAGCAGCACTGCTGCTATGCAGCTAGCTTGGTAATGCTCTCGAGTGTATGCCTGTCTTGTGGCACAGGTTTGCACAAGGTGACTAAAACCCTCTGTGCAGGTTGTGTTGAGCAGAGAGCTGTGAGTCTTCAGTGGGCCGCCCTGTAATCTGTTGCGTGTGTGCGTGTGAGAATGGCAAGTGAGGGCGGGAGGGGTCTTAGGGTTTTAAGGGTATCTGCAACCTCGGGCCTGGGGTTTAGCTGTCATAGCTAGAAGCCCTGGTTACAACCCTGGGTTGTTGTGGTACTCTTAGGAGGGGAGTTAGTCAGTGAGAGGGTTTGAAGGGTGGTCTGAAGGTTGTTTGCAGCAGCAGCAAGTACGGCGGAGTACAGCTGATCAGAGGAAACTTGCCTCTGCCTCATTGCGTGTGCTTGCTGGACTGCTGCTTGTTGTTGTGCTGTTGTGCTCCTGCTGACCCAGCAGCCCAAGTACTGTCAGCTGTGTTGCTGCTTTACTTGAGAAGCAGCTAGTGCTGAGCAAGTGCTGGTGGTTGGTGACTTCTGTGAGTTAGCAGGGGCCGCATGCATATGTCTGTACTGTCCCTGTACATTCAGCGGCTTGTGGGGTGCTCTTGGGTGCTCTTGTGGTGTCTGTGTGTATCATCATGAATGATGGCAGTAGGTTCGTGCCTGCTTGCTGCACTGCATTGCCATCCAATGCCCGAGGCACTGCCGGCAGTGCTGGTGGTGGTGATTGTGCGTCACACAGTGCCTGGCCGCCTGGCTAGCTTTTAGTTGGCAGATGGGGATGTTCCTTGCACCAGTTTCGAAGCAGAGGTGCGTGCTGTTGCGGAGTTGGCTGCTGCTTCACTGTGGTGTCTCGGCAACTGTGCAAAACATTGGAAGATGTACAATTGTACCCTCTCAATCGGGCCAAATCAAGTGATCCGCTACCTTCGTCATGGTGACCATGCTGCTCAGTTAGCTAAACGCTCAGCTTAAAGCTGTATCTAGTAGATGATCCTTGATATATATCATGGTTGGTTATAACTGGCACATGCAAGCTCAAAATTGTGGTTGCAAATGGGTAATCCAGTGGATCATAATGGTTGCACCACCTCAGATGGCCTGCAAATGCCCGAGGCTGACAGAGAATTATTGTTGAGGCTATATACGTATATAGCCTAGGAATAGTATACTATTCCTGACGATCATCAGGATCAGAGATCATCTGAGATGTGACCTTTTTTGTACAGTGCGTTCATCAAAGACATATACCCTCTCCCTTCTCCCCACCCACGCGACACCCCATGAACTCCTCCCCTTCTCCTTCTGCTACACAATCCTGCACGTCCTAATTCACCTACCAACCACAGTGACCATCTATTACACACACCCATCACTCCCAAAACCTTCACTCACTCTCCTGACACTCTTGCTCTC
>JABEVS010000531.1:0-41704 GCA_018290735.1 Coelastrella sp. MACC-549 | reverse complement strand
CTGCTTGTGATGACATGTGCCTTCCATGCTGCAGCTTGCTTGGAATACATGTTGCATCTGTCTGTGCACATACTTGATGCCTGCAATTGGAGGAAGGTTGCTGGGGTGTGGGGATTGGGTAGGCCAAATACCCACTGGTCATTGCAGTCTGCATGGCTGGATGGTGGATTGTTGGACAGTGTTGTCCTAGCTGGGTGTGAGACAGTGAGTGTCATTGGTCAACCTGGTTGACCTTTGGCCGGGGCAGTACTGGCCTAACAGTACTGAGACCTGAGCAGCAGAGCTGACTGGTCATCAGGAGACCACCCCCTTGTAACAGACACAAAACAAAACATGTTATTGTTATTGTTATTGTTATTATTATTATTATTATTGTTGTTGTTGTTGTTGTTGTTGTTGTTGTTGTTGTTGTTGTTGTTGTTGTTGTTGTTGTTAATATTACTATTACTACTACTGCTTGATATGAATAAGCAAGGCTACATGTCATCTTGATGTCCATCGCTCATGGACTGTACAAATATTCAGCTTTGTTGCGCATGATGGTTGCCAACATGACACAATAGTATCGTGTCCTTGATTGCTCTGGATCCTGGCAGGTATGCGGCCTATGCTCGTGTTCTGAAGCAGGGGCACATTTATCTGCAATGCAGGTGGGCTTGTGCTCATAGGAGTAAATGCAACAGCCGCAGCAGCTCGAGTGATTGGTTGCCAGCCCAGTGACGATCAGTTTGTGCAGCAGGTGCTCAGTGACTACATCCAACCTGCCCTGCCAGCCTCCATCAGCACACACACCATCAACGGTCAGCCAGTAATAGCTATCGATATAGCACCAGCGCAGCAACCTCACGGAGTGGGCGTCAGCCAGGCTGAATTGAGGTATTATAAGCGCTATGGTGTCAAGACCATCGCTCTTACAGCTGCGGAAGGTGAAACATTTGTCGCCAGTTCAACTGGCAATGTATTTAGCCCTGATATGGCGGTGGTGCCAGGTGCTACCATTCAGTTCTCTTCCCGCATCAGATGCTTCGAGCTGGGACTGATAGATGACGAAGAATGCAGCATCAAGCAGCAGCAGCAAATCCTGCAAGCAGGTGGCCTCTTTGACCCCAACTCAGGGCTTCTAACCCGCGCTGGGTTGTTGTTAACTGGTACTTACAGCTTTCAGAGCAAGCTGCCATACGCTTCAAATTATGTGATACACGCTATGTGTAGTCCAGGATGCAGCAGTGTAGCAGAGGCCCTGAAACGGCAGCTGATCATCAACAGGAAGACGTTTGAAGGTCCGCTGATGCAGATGGTGAGTGACGCCGCTGCTTGGGTGGACAACTTGCAGCTGACTCCCTACATCAAAAGGTTGGAGACCATAGGTGATCGCACTGAGTATGTAGGCCGCAGCTACAAGCAGTATGCCACTGAGACCATCTTGGAGACATTGGTAAATGCAGTTTGCCACAGAGACTACAATAAGGTGAGTATTGTGTGGTCACCATCAAGGTAAAGGGCTTTCCAGCCATTAGCTTGATGGCATCAATAATGGTGATTCCTTCCTTCCTTCCTTCAATAATGGTGATTAGTCACCACATGCTTGCTCATGTCTTGCAGTGCTGTTCCTAAACCCTACATTGCCCATATGTCCATTCACTGGGCCAGGCTGGGGTGGCCATAGCACAAATTCTGTGTGTGTCGTTGCCACTGGCAATGGCATGTCATTTCGCATGCACATGCAGCACATGCTAGTGCCATGCCTTGTAGCTAGACCGGACTATTCCTGTGTGTTCCTTGTTTGCAGGTTGGCCAGGCTATCCAGCTCTGGCTGTTGGAGAATTCTGTGCAGCTCATGGTGCCGGGTGATGTAATGCCCAATGTAGGAGACCTGAACCACCAGCCACGCAGCATTCTGCGCAACCCGCACACCAGCATGCTGCTAGGTCGAGCACTACAGCCACACAAGTATAGGCAGAACTATGACGCCAAGGGCCTTGGGTCTGGTGTTGTGGTTGCTAGGCGCAAGCAGGAGCAGCAAGGGGGGTCTCTGACATATGAAACAGAGCAGGGTAGGGTTTTGGTGAGGATAGGCGAGATGCAGATACCTCGCACGACAGGCAATGCACTTTATAATTAGTAGCTTTCAGAACCTAGACCAGGGATGGTGGGGCACCAACTGCTCACATACAATGCAACTGTGAGTTATTCAAGTTGTCAGGGGAGTGCGGCGGGTACCGGTGTTCTTGGTTGGGTGTATCATATACGCAGTCACGGTGCCACCACAAGTTTGATAACAGTCACTGACGGTCGCACGTACGGTTGTAGAAGCTTTTCTCCCGCGTACAACGACTCCTACAATGTGATATCATACTTGTATCGCTCTGTATGTGTGTCATTAGATGCATCTCGGTAGCGTGCTTTCCAATGCGGACACTATCTGACACAATCTGACAGGAACCAGAAAATGGGGATTGAGTGATCTATACACGAGTGAGGTTCGACCTTTGAAGTTCAAAGCAGGTGATACCCTTCAGGTCCTCGCCAACAGCAACATGGAACAAGATTATACATCAACTAGCACAGAGCTAGAAAGGCAGCCCCAACACAAGCTTGCTGCAACACTTGTTCTAGATCAAGCCACACGGACAGGCCTGCCTAGGATCTCCTCAGCGACAACTCATTGTGCTTTGCTCTTCTTCTTAAGCAATGGGTATATCAACACAGCAACAACTGCCAAGCCTGCACTCGCGCTCGTGCCATAGATGGCGGCTACCAGCAGTGGAGGTAGCCCTGGAGCGCGTGCTGTGCACTTATGAGGGGTCAGCTCCATGATGACCTGCAACATATATGGAGAGGGTTCAGCGGCGTGACACAAGTCCTGAACATGGTGGGCATGAAAGTATAAACTGCACTATGTAATTTCCATGCTGGCACTTCCCGTATTTGTACCACCCTGACGTGCACGCCACAGCAAAGCTGATCAGCCTGGTCATGACCCCCACTGACAGCAAACAGTGGGATTTTCAAAAGGCACCCGCCATGGACATTGCACGATTAAGGCCTGTCAAATACATTGCTTTTCTGTCCAATTCTATTTGTTGATGAAAAAGAAGCTGTGATAAGAAGTCAGCATGCCTAGTCAACAATACAGCGTCTTATCCAAACTGTTGTGCTACTGTGCATGCACGTTTGTGTCAGGACTTAGAAGCCTGAGAAGCACTGCGCTTGCTAAGCAGAACTTCAACAGGCACCAAGCACTCCCACACCCGCTTTCAGCCCTTTCAGGCCACCCACCTTTTGACACTGCTGATAAAACGTCCTGGCCAGTGTTTCAGAAGTGCTGATGACTTGAGCTGCTGAGTGATATTCCAGCAGTGCCCCATGCGCCACCATGGCTCGCCAGGTGTTCACCACTTGTGCAAACTGCTGCACAAGCTGCTGCAGGTCGGTCTGTGGTTCACATTCATGCATTATCACGATAGAACACAGCACAATACGGCGTCACTTGAACCGCCAGACTTTGACAGCTTTGTCAGGAGCGGAGCCCTCTACTTGAGCATGCAAAAAGCTAAACATTTGTCCTGCCAGATAGCAGTCAGTACCGGCTGCAAAGGCAAGGTTGTAATTCATGTAAAGGCTTAAAACCGGTCTATGTAGAGACTGAAATCATGCAAAAGGCGGTACGCTCAAGTGGTTAGGGGGCACGGCAGATACTGCTGTGATCTGCAATGACGTCATCTCCTGCCGGTACACCCTCTCGCTGCCTCGGCAGCGGGAATGGACGGCAGGGGGCGTGGAGCCGATGGCCCATCACGCCACCTCCCAACATACGCAGGTGTCTATTCAAAGACACCAAGCGTAGATAATTCATTCATACATTGATTCCTGCCGGTCCACTGCAGCCTGTACTTACCCTCATCTTACTTAGCGCCTTGAAGGTCGTCTCATGTGGGGTGTTCTCCTGCAGCAGCACAATACCATCGTTGACGAGGTCAACACTGCTGTCAATGGCATCCAGGACATAACTCCTGCACAAGAAGAAGTCACCGGCAGAGGTATAAATCAATCCTAGATCTAGAGTGATTACTAGGCAGACACAGACGGACATTCACGTTGACTGGAAGGCCCATGTCATACGACAGCAGCAGCACCAACAAGTGAATGACACTTCATCACTGCCTGCAGCATGTGATGTTTGATATCATGGGCTGTTGACAACTGAGAGGATAGCTGTGGGTTGCACGGCTGTGGAGGTATGTAATGCAGTGCTCGTAGACAAGGAATCAGACCCTGTCACGGCTGCCTGCACTGATCAAAGCTTGTAGAGGATACACATCAGTCAGTCAAATCTATCTGACACAGAGATCTGCCGAGTGCTTCTGTAAGTGCATGCTACTGTACTCGAGTATACACTATGTATATATCATGTGTTCATGTTGCTATGCAAAGGACACCCAGCCAGCCCCTTGGCCAACCCTGGGTCTGACCTGTGCAAGGCATCTATGTGTAGCTGACTGTACTTTGTGCCCCAGGACGTCCACGACAGCGGATGGCTGCCAACACTCCAAAGCCAATCATTCTGCACAACCTTTCTGTGGAGGTTGTAGCCCAGATGGGGAGGTAGGACGCCACCTAAGTGCTGCAGGACGGCACTGAGAGCATGCTTCAGGGGAGACAAAGGCCGCTGGAGAAGGACACCATCACACATCAATCCAGTGGGGTGCTCATCCCTGCGGTCCGAAAGGAAAGTGAAGCAGCAACAGATATAGTGTCTTGATGTAGTGTCTGGTTGAATAGAAAAATCAGGAGGGTTCAGCGTGCATTTAAGCGCCATTAGTAGCAGATAGCTGTCAGCCACAACATTGTGCAATTTGATGGTTGCAAGCAACACTATGAATCAGGTCTGTGCTGGAGGTGAATTTGGACTACTAAGGCAGAGCCCAGCAACTGTGCCTTGCTGCATACTAAGAAGATTCCTGACCAGCAGCAGTACTGTCAAAACTAGTATTAATAATGATACTACTAATAACAACAACAATAACAATAATGATAACAACAACAATAATAGTAATAATAAGAACTATTACTGAACAATAGAAATCTCAATGGCATGACAGAGCAAGCAGTCAGCAACTCACTGGTTGGCAGCATTCTGCACGACAAGCACCATGTCCTCAAGAGCTCGTGCATTGTAATGCTCATCAATCAACACTGGAATGTCCCTGTCCAGCTCAAAGATGAAGACAGGAACCTCGAGCACTGCATGCGGGTCTGCGCTGACGGCGCGCCGTGATGAATCGTCCATGCGAAACCGCTGCTTGAGGCGAAACGCAAGCTCCCGGCTGTCAAGGTGGAGCGCTTCATTCTCTGCAGTGCAGCAAGTGGAAAGTTCTTGGCGGTGACAAGTGCACCTGTGATTACTAGCAGGTGCACCTGTGCATGCCCCCGCCAGGTGTGACGGATCCAACATAACAATGGGAAAAACCACTTGATAAGACTCGATGAGTCACAAACCTCCTGCTGCTTGCTCATGAGTGATCACCTACTGGATCTGCCACTGCATGACCTCATGCAGTGGTACCTTGGTACCTGTATCGAGCTGGTCACACACCAGTCAAGATACAATCTAGACTCAATGAGCCACCAAAGTCCTGCTTTTTACTGCGGTTTAGTACTCACCTACTGGATCTGCCACTGCATGAGGTACCTGTATGAAGCTGGTCCTCAAGCTGACCGCAAAGGCGGCGGCCAGGACGGGCTCATCCAGCAGGTTGAGACTGACGCTGCTGAAGCTAAATGCTTGATGAGGCATGGCCAGTCGGTTGAGCTGCTCTCTGAAGGTTTCCATGTCAAAGTGGATACCTGCAAAGGCAACATTTCTAGCAGATTAGAAGATGATTAAAAGCTAACACCACCCAACACGTGAACGTTTGTATTCTGAGCGAGATTTGCTTTGTCCTCTCAGCCTGATAATTCTTAAGCGTAAGATAACCTGATGATCAGTGTTCATAGGGCATGGGCCTTGCATGCACTGCAAATTCTATCCTGGTCAGTACAGCCCAGAAGGAGTGAGTAACTGTTATATGAACAGACAAAAGACTCATAACCTAAAGGGATTACCCTGGCAGCATTGGATTAGAACCCTGGCAGCATTGAATTATAACCCAAACCTTTCTCTCTCCAGGGCCCCAGCTGCCTGCTGGTGTCTTGAATGGTGTAAATGGAGAAGTGCACCTTGTGGGCGAAGGGACTGGCAGTGTCATGCAGGTACCCCTGAAACAGCAGAGCGGTGTGAGTAGTAGTCAAAAATGCATTATCTCCACTTTGTAAGGGTCTTGGGAACAAGCCTCTGTTGATGAGGAGGGCAACTGCTGCTGCCTTGCAAGGCGCTCAATGTACAGCAGCAGTGTGCCTGAGGTAAGTCTGCTACCAAATGGCATATCTCAATTGTCAAGGAACTGCGATGTTCTGCCACATCATTTCAGGACGATCTAACAACAATAATAACATGTTACAAGAGCAGTCAGCTGTGATGCATACCCTGTGATGCCAGGTGGCTGATGGTGGGGCAATCACATGTCTCAGGCCTCGGCTCAATATGTTGCTGAGCTCACTGAAGAAGACATCCTTGGCAGCTGAGTACGCCGCACCAGACTGCACGACAAACAAAGTTGAACTCAAAGCAGAAGAGGGAACCAACATGCCGTTGACCAAGTGCTTGAAGGAAAGAAGAATACATGCTTGTCTGGGCTTGAGCTTGTCCACTCAAACATACAATCAACTATTGCCAAGTGAGTGAGAGACCAGGGTATGATTGGGTTCTTTCACCGTCTGAGAGAGTCCTCTGCACAATCAGCAAAGGCCAAAAAGCACATGAACCTCTATGTTGGCACCCATGAAAGCTGGAATGATGATGGTTCGGTTGCACGCAAATTTTTCCACAAGGTGCTGCTTCCTATAAATGGTCATATGAGCAGTCTTGTCAGCTCCAACAGGATGCCTTTGGGGGCCTCTAGCTTGTGGGTGGTGTAGTATGACACGATATACTTGGCCCAAGCTCCATGCCAGTTGGCTGCCTTGCTGAAAATCATGCGAGCATGGACAGTACTGGCTTAGTCAATGAAGGTTAACGCGTGCAAAAACCCTCAGAAAGGCTCCCCGAGGGGTTCTACACGCAGATACTTCCATTGAATAAGCCAGTCCTCTCCACAGGTGCATGATTTTGCATGATCTTGCATGATTTTCAGCCAGAGAGACGGTGGCTCAAAACAGTAACAGCATGTATTCTCAAGCTTTTATGCCCCCAGTAACTCAAGACAGTCAGCCAAGCCCATTAGCAGTGATCACAGTTAGCATCTGGTTAAGTGTGCCTATTGGAGAGGAGAAATGCTGCACGTGGATACTCTCACCATCCAAGATATTTAATATTACGCAGACTGTCTGTTTGATCGATTGAACTCGCATAAAGCTTGCGCGTATCCTGTCTGGGCACTAATAGTTTTAAACAAAAGTCTGTATCATATTTAAAGTTTGCTGGTGTAAGCAGCTGGCTGGGTGATCTCCTCTCTCTCACCTCTGTGCTGTCTGTTTCAATACCAAAAATGTCCCAGTGGTGGTCAGGGTGCAGATTCATCTTGTTGCCGGAGGACTTGGACAATGTGTCAAGGGAGTGTTTGAGGTCAATGACAGCCTCCTCGGCTTCAGCACATACTGCAGGAGGATCCACTCTGCCCAAGCAATGGATTGTGGCGAATTCTTCGTAGACGTTCAGCTCCGCCTGCACGAGATAACGGGACAGCAGTGACATTTTCTGCATTAGCTGCTAAAATTTGATACTTGCACTCCTAATTTGATCCGCAGGAGTTAACCCGCAGGATCTAAAGAGACATTCAGCTCAGCCTGCAGCACATGGCAGGACAGAAATGACCTTTTCTGCATCAGCTGCTAGAAAACGAGGTATGCAGGACTAACTCAACCTGCAGCATTTAGACAACAGTAGTGAAAGTTGCCCCTTCTGGCCATGAAATTCTGTAGAGCGACTAACACAGATGATAGACTGCAATAGTTGTTGGCAGGGAACAGCAACACCTGTGAATCAACCAAGCACAGATACATTAGGCGTTCAGGAGAATGCTGCACAAGGTGTTGATGGAAGCTGCAGATACTCCACGCCACTAAATCATACTTTATGAATCCGTTACACTTGTTGGGAGCTCACATAGGCCATGCAGCCAACACAGGTTGAAGTTCTCTTAGTGGGGCTCTGCCCCACTATATTTAGTAAGCTTTGATTAAACCCTAAATTTGAACCTGATCCCCACAGGAGCACAAGTTGACTTCAACTCAGCCCTCTTGATACAAATCAAGTGAACAACTAAAAGTTTTTGTTTGATGATGTATTTTATAAAGTGTTGCAAAATATTCTTAGAACAATACATCAATTTTACATAGGAATAATGTTGATAGTGTATGTGCGGCACCTGCAGTGTGGCCTCCTGATGGTGCCGGTCCATCTCCCACTGCTGGTCCTCTGACAGCCCCTGATGCACTTTATTGCCATCAGGATCTGTCTCACCCAGCTGGTCTTGGGGCCCATCACCCGGGGTAGCACCATGAACCAAGTGAGCAGACGCCTGAGCCTGCAGAGCACAACACCATCTTGTCATGCTGTGGTGACATCAGCAGTGAGGTCTGTAGTGACACAGACAGCAGCAGGGCAAGCAGCAGCAGAAGCTGCTGCAGTACAACAGGCCTGTCATGCCCATCCAGCCCAGTCAGCAACATCGCAACTTTTGCAGCAAACAGGCTGTATGACGTGATTTCCCCTTCAGATTTCTGTTTCAGACAGAGATTTCGAGTCAGACGGAGATATAACAGGTGAGGCAGATGAAGCTTGTGGGATGTGAGGCTTTCTACAGGTGTGGCCTGCTACCATGCTGGTGTGCAGCTGCAATGTGCTAGGTAAGGAATCTGTAAACATGCGTATTTTCCTGCACACCACCACTGCTGTCAAAACGGTTTTGCCGTTGGGCAAGCAATATGCACATGTATTCAGCCAACAAACCCACCTCCAACTCTACACATCACACAGCAGTAGACTCAACTATTGACAAGGAGGAATGCTGCACCACAAACAAGCACATGGAAGCTTACCGCCATGGCACGAGCATGTTGCTGCTGATTTGCCACTTGCGCCAAGCGCTCATGTCTCATCGTAGACAGCTTGTTCCTCAACTCAATTTCCTGCGGCTCCTCACCCTTAGCGATCCGCTTCTCTGCACACAGCAGATGCAGGCATGCAATGATGATGCATTTCATCTGAATTAATGACTCCTGAGAACTACCCTTATCTCTACTGCCCACCCAAAGGAAGCCTTCTTGGGTAGACATTTCCATGTTATATAACATATATGTGACCCACCTGTCCGTTTCTCCTCAGCAACTCCGAAAGCATAGCTCACATCCGGCAGTGTATTGTGCACCACAACACCCTCGCCTCCCAAGGCCGGACCCCAGTCTGTTCTTCTGGCAGTGAGGTCAACCAGCAACCACCTACTCTGGGAAACCCAAAGAGGAGTTGGGCAGTCTTCCAGAGGGTGTGTGGCTTTAAACCGGGGGTTGTGTACTGCATTTCCAGGAAGGGAGAAAGGACGATCGCACTGGGAGGGGCGAAGTGTTCAGCAGAATAGTAGGGAGTGTGTGCCGGGGGTACTTTTTCAGTTAGTGCATGTGGATGTGATAAGGTAACCACAGCTTTCAACTAAGGAGGAAAGTGCTCTGTCCAGCAGAGCACGAAATGGCCACACAGGCTACAGTTGAAATATGGATATTTCCACCCCCTACAGAATGCTTTACATGCTACCAGTCTCAAAGCAACCAGGCATTACTGCATAGACAAGACAATCGACCTCTTCATAATAAGACATGTCCATAATCTATGCATCATAGGTGAATATTGCACCTGGCACTGGAGGTCACCAAGATCGTGGCCAAAGCTCAGTTCCCCAAAGCCTGCTGGCTCTGGATTCTCCAGAGAACTCCTGGGAAACTGGTCTTTGGCCACGATCTAGGGGAGCTCCAGTGCTAAGTGCAGTATCACCTATTATCCCAATACTATAGCCACCTTCGCCCAAAAACTACCCACAAATATATCACTGTATACTTTGCTATATCCCTTACCCACCTAAGGAATATCAGCAGGGACATAGAGCAGGTTAGGAAAGGCTTACAGCATAAAAGCTACATGGTCACACCCAGACTCAAACCTGCATTTCTCGCACGCGAGACCTGAGCACTACGCTGCCAACCAGCAGCGTGCCTGGCTCATACCACCATTGCTGGCAGTCAACACATATCCAGCAAAATTGCTATTTTCCGAAGATTTGAAAACCGCCGAGCTATAAAACCCTGTTAGAACGTTGTCATGATCATTCCTGATGTTGAGTGGTCAGCAACAACCAGTGCATCAGCATGAGGTACAAAACAAAGGTAGGCCACATGTCAGCATATGGCTATAATAACAGGATAAACAATTTATCTGGTCACTGTATTGGACCCTCGGGAAGATACAAGCCCATATTTCCTGTGAGGTAGGGAGATCCTCCCGAGGCTTATCCGAGGTGGGCACGTATCCACCCTCGAGTCCAACATAGCGACCAGATAGATAGTACTAGTGCATGGACAATGGACGTGTCTAAGGATGAATGAGAAGGGCGAAAAGTTTGACACTTGTGATTCTGGAATAAAGGGGAGAGTGTCCTAGAGCACATTTGGTCAGTCCCTGAAGGTGTGTGTGGCTGCGGTATATACATCCTTCATGGCTGTGCATTGCCGGGAATGGATAATGAATGATATACATTTGGCGTCTTGAGAAAGACACCCGCATACGTTGAGGTACAAGTGCCATCGGCTCCACGCCCCCTACTGTTAATTGCTGCGACAGTAAGGAAGCAGGAAAGGGCAACCAGTGCAATGGCTGTACAATCCTGTCTATAGCAGGCCATATGTACTGTGTGTCAGAAGCTAGAGCACCAAAGGGTATAGTGTTGTGGAGGTAGCTTAATATGAGTCGTCGAGCAGCAGCATTCCTTGGAGTTGGAGCCATATTTGCACGGAAAGAAATATTATCTAAACGCCTTACAGTGTTGTGGAGGTAGCTTGATGCTGGCCGCCACCAGCTGAGCCAAGTCTGAGTTGTGCCCATTCTTTTGCAGCAGTGTTGCAGCTCGTGCAAGTGCAGCACTGCCTTTTGTCCGTGGCCCAAGATGCTTCAGAACCCTGTTGATGAACAACAACACAAAAATAGGAACCAAACTAGGATAGGTTACATGTCCTGGAGTAACGCCCTACGCCATCTGATGATCTGAGCAAACCATTGCTGCAGATGAATGCAGAGCAGTACTGCTACTGAAAACCAAGCTGGACCCAAAGATGGATGAGGCCCTGCATAGGTGTGTCCTGATTGAGTTTAGTACGCAGCTGGCATGTGGACCATGTCATCAACAACAATCTGACAACATTGGATGCAACTGCGGCAACTTCTTTTCAGTGATATTGCTTGTTTATGTACTCCATTCCTGGATACGTGCAAGGAGATGATGTCCATGAAGAATCAAGTCGGTACCTGCTGACAACAGCAGTTTGCTCACCTTCTGTGGAAGTCCTCCAGCGCTGCGAGGTATGTTGCTGCCGATTTTGTCCAGGCAGTTGACTGATGTTGAAGGTCACTGACCTGTTTGTAGAGATCCGCGGCAGATGCAGCTTGACGTTTGACCAACATTTGGGCAGCATGTTTGTGAAAGATCCTGCTCTTCCTTTTCACTGGGGAATTCCTCTCACAGTTGTTAGCAGTCCACAAGGAGACACCTATCACAATCTCACATATTGCAGCAACATTTCACTCCATATTATGGGCCAAGCCCTATTTTTGAGGTTGAAATATGACTAAGCAACAATCCTGGTGACTGTTCTAAGCTAGCCTATCTTGTGCAGGCTGTCTGTGTATGAATCAGCCCATGTGCATCACATCTGCTGACCACACACCTTGTACTTTTTGATGCTGATGGGCCATGACCCTGAATGCCCTTGCCAGCCTCCATGAATCTGTGGCAGAGGCTCAACTCCCCAAGCAGCAACTGAGTGGCCGGCTTCCAACTCTGGCATGTGGCCCTGCAGGCAGCAGCAGCGGCAGCGGCAGCAACAGCACCTGAGTGACCGCTTTCAACTCTGGCATGTTCCCTGCAGGTGCAGAGCATGTGCAAGTGGATACTACATGCGTGTGTTTGTAAGAAAGGCAGTCTGCTGCAGGTTTGCTTTGGCTGCACCAGCAGAGAGACTGGCTCGCGGCTGTGCAGGTGTACGGTCAGATAAGTAGTCTGATGAACAGTTCAATTGCATTTGTTTGGCAGGATCAGGGAGTCTGATTTGACGCACAATAGCTCTGCAGCAGAAAGCAACAAGACCTTGAGCCATATCTTCCAGAGCGCATACAAAGGACGGACTGGTGATATTCTGGCTATACAGCTGTACAACACCAGTTCTCGTCAGGCTGCAGTACATGCACAAGTCTCGGGCGTGGGACATATGCGCTAATAACACCTTGTATGTATAATGTATGATAGTTATTCACTGCATTGGCAAGCACACCTGCTGACTCAAGAGCTTCAATTCATGATCGCTGAATCCTATCCTGTACGCGTACGACGGCAGCGATGGTGACCACTTGGGGTTCAACACCAACAAGGTGTAGCCGCGTTCTAATCCTAAGCTGCTGATGAAACTGTCTACGAAGGGCTCCAGCTTGAGTGCATCTACCTGTAAACAGCAGCAACGGTTTTCAAAGAGCATCAATGGTGAAAGAGAGTTGAAGGCGGCACTCCCCCCTCGCCCATATGAAAGCTGAGATGTTCTTGCCTCGTGTCCACACTTTCCTGCTGAAGATGATATACTACTGACAATGCATTGAATGGAAGCAGCCAATATCCCTCAAAGACCCCATGTACTGCCCAATATCTTTACCATCATCCGTTACGCCAAGCGTGTCCCCCTCCAAAGTTCTTGGTCAAAGGGGTGCTGATGCCATGCAGAGCCAGCACATACAGGCCCATGCATACTAGTGCGCTGCAAACTGCATAGTGCCATCAAACTACTGCCGGTAGTTGCACAGTTTGCAAGAGGGCAAGCCGATCAAACCCTGGATTGGATTGTTCTACAATAGCTTGGGCTCAAGTTTCCTGCAGGCAACACGACCTAAACACGCACACACACAAATTCACACGTTCATGCACTTTTGACAGTCAACCGCCTTTCCCAACCGGTTTGTGAATGGCAATTGTACCATGACAAACGCACCTGCTGATCTCCTTCCTCATAGTCCGGGTCCACTGGTCTGCTGAAGGCACTGATTGCTCGCTCAAATGTTGACAGCACCTCTCCTTTGCGGATGACAACAACATTACAGCTGGCGTTCAGGTGTACAAAGCTTGGCAGGGGAGAGGGGGGCAGGGTGACCTCTGCTGTGCCAGCACAATGACCTGCAGTGCATTGGACCAAAGGTTGCTGTCTGACGATGGTGTTGGGCAGTGTCTGATGCTTCTCAACATTGTATAGAAATGCAAAATTGTGGCATTTGATGTAACAAGATGAAGAAATAAGGAAGGCATTGTAATAGCAGGAGTGATGAGATGGAAGCGAACCTCTGCTGTGAGCTTCTGGCGATCATAAGTGATTACAAAGCTTCTGTCTATGCAGTACACTGTCCACAAGAAGATAAATTACCTAAATACAAGTCAACTTCTGTGCATTCATCTATTCATAACCTGTATAGCACATCTAAAACCTTAACAAATGCTGGCGAGCCTGCATGAAACTGAAACCCCCATTCCTTCTCACGTTGCTCACCGTCCAAAGAGCACGAAAGCTCCGACAGCGCGACCCTTGTATGCGGCAACACATGGTCTATCTGACTAAACCATGACGTCAACTCCTCACTGCTTACATCAACCTTTGAGTTTCCATCACCTTGAAACCCAATGAAAACGAGGTTTAAGGGAACACTCATATGTAATGCATCTATGGGGTGGAGTCCCAAGTAATGGGCCAGGTCTGGGCTCTTCAAGTACTCCTACAGCAGCAGGAGTACTTAAAGAAAGGTCAGACACCATTGTGGCATTGGACGTACACTGACCAACTCATCAATTCAGCGTTGTCGCTTCGGTTGCATTGAGTTGCGAGCAGTGTGGTGTGGCTGGCGTGCTATCAGCTGATGCTTGTTTGACACTACCCTGCTGCTGCTTCTGTAGCTTCAGCTGACTGAGCAGTGCTGCTGCTGCTGCTGCATTACAATTGAGAGAGAAATTCTCCCCACCAAAGACAGTGTATAAGAATCTGCAGACTGTTTCAATGGGCACTGCTGGCAGAGGATGCTCCTGCAGTGCACTATGTGGCTGTACTCCTTGTACTGGAACATTGCAAGTTGAACTAACTACAGCACTAGATGATTATGTTGTTGCTGCTACCTGCTAGCGCTGCATTGTTGCAACCACCTGCTTGCGACTGCTTGAAGATAGGCTGCTGCTGCTCAACTACTGACAGAGCCCAGTCCACATGCTGCTGCTGGGTTGTTGCTAGCTGCTCAACTCCAGCAGCTCAAGCGGGCAGGTAATTTGACAACTAGCAATGCTGCTGCTGCTGCTGGGTTGTTGCTAGCTGCTTGCTCTGTGGCCTCGGATCTCACAATTCAATTTAATCATGTGGCTGCACCTTTGCTGATGGTGTGATGGGGTCTGCTGCTGTCAAGAAGCTGCCAATGCTGCAGTGGCTGCTACTAACAATACCAGCCTTTGTACTGTTGTAAGATCAGGATTAAAACGCGCTGCTGATGCTGATTGTGAAGGAAAGCAGCTGACCTGGCTTGTCAATGCTGCTGCAATACACTAAGGCAGCATGGCTGGAGCATGCAGCTGTCAATGCAGCTGCTGCTGAAGCTGCTTGATACTGCTGCAGGCACATGCGCACCTCTACACTGGAAAAGTCCCGTAAGTGAAGACTTTGTATCCGAGACAGCTCGTCATTGTCCCAGGAGAGTGCGTTCTCCCCCTGCGAGTGAACAACTTGCTCTGTTGACAGTTTATTGCATTCTCTGCAGCAGCTGCTAGTGCAGATGCTATGCAGTAGCGCAATGTAAGCTGCAGATGCAGCTGTTGCCATACCGGCAGGCACGACTGCGATAATGAGCGCTGTGGTTCTGCACCTGCTGCGCCAAGAACAGTGTCAAGCAGCAGTTTCACACAACATCCGCCAGTTGGGCTGACTTGCACGCTCGTTTTGAAGGCACGAGGCTAGAAAGAAGTAATATAGTACCTGATGGAAAAGTTTTGAGCCAGTAGGTGCCGGAGGGGCAGGAGGTTTCCTGCATGCGCCGAGCCAAGGTGGTTACTACTGCTGCAACGACCGCAGCGGTTCGTATGGCCAAAGGATCGCTCTTTTCATACCTCCACCGTCCTCTTTTATCATCTTTAGGTTTTCCAGCATCCACCGCCGCATGAGAAGCAAGCAGGAGACAACACACAAGTGGAAGCACTACTGCACATCTGGCCACATTGCTGCAGGGCGCCGAAGCTGGCCGTGATCTTGGCTGCTTCAGATGATACATCTATATCTTCATAAAGCCAATGATCGAGCAAGACCTCATTGCTGTGCTTCTGATGTCTTTGTACAGCGGGCGATCATGATCAGCTGCGACACAGCGGCACAATTCTCAGCTGCACAGGTTGTTCTTCATCGGCTTCGCAGTGCAATGGTCTTGCGGGAACACCGACCAGACACTCGTACTTTACCTGACAGTCCCCTCAACGTGCAAACCTGGGATCAACGGATGAGTTGAATGAATTCCAGCAAATCAATAAAGCAATAAAGCAATCCTCAAAGTTCCTGAATTACGTGCTAGTTCCATGCAAGGCGAGTTCTCTACAGTTGTTCAAAGCCCTTCAAAGTTGCGCTTGACTGTTGGTAACCAGTCATGAGGCGTATTTTTGGTGCTCCAAAGAAGAAGGAGGCGGCCCCGACACTGGAGCAGGCGGGTAGGGGCTTGAACGTTCAGCAACTGTACTTTCTTCGTCTCGCTGCGCAGCGTCAGTTGTGAAGCGAGCTTCATCGTTTGTGTTGTTCTTTATCACTGTTATCGGAGCACAGTGCAAAGTGCATGGCGCTGGGTGGATACAACTAGAAGCCAATCAGTGCATATCCCTGCAGACCTGATTAATGGCAGTGCTGCAGGGGATAGGCTCAACACGCGAGGAGATAGAATAGATGAGCAGATAAATAAGCTTGATGCGCAGCTGGTGAAGTTCAGAGAGCAAATTAAGAAAACTAGGCCTGGCCCTGCACAAGAAGCCCTCAAACGAAGAGCCCTCACTGTGAGTTTCTCAGTGACCACAAGGACGCTTTCACCAATGCAGCGCACGACTATGCATCTTTTTACATTACCGCATTGCCAGTGGTTCCCAAAGTGCAGCTTATGGTCCCGAGTATGTCCTGCCAGCAGCAGCTGCCCCTCAACAAGTACGCAAGCATCAGCATCAGCATCAGCATGTGTTGTTTGTACAGATCATGCGCTTTGCCATACTCTTGTGCGCCTTACCCAGTCAATTGGGTAATTACAGCATGCAGACTTGCAGTTTGCGGAGCAGCTCACTGCCACTGCAGACTCTTATCTGGGCTGCCTTGGCTGGCACTGCTGCAGATCCTGAAGCAGAAACGCATGTATGAGAATCAACGGGAGACACTCTATAATCAGCAATTTAACATGGAGCAGACTCGCTTCACAGTAGAAAGCATACAGGATACAGTGCAAACTGTCCAGGCTCTGAAAGCAGCAAACAATCAGATGAAGGGCGCAATGAAGGCAAATAAGGAGCTAGACCTCAACTTCATTGACAACCTGCAGGTAGGTAGGCAGGCCAGCAGCCAAGGAGCAATTCCACAGTGCAGCAGTACGCATGAAGAATAAGTTGCAGCTGGAGTCGCCCTGCAATTGATTTGAACCCCATAAGGGTTTCACTGATGTTGACAGGCACAGTGGATGCAATGGTTGATTGGTTGAGGCATAGCTGTGATATTCAGCAGCCCACTGGCGCCTTGTTCTTGCTGACTCTGCTGCCATTGATCTGGATTTGGACAGTGTACCAGCAGAGTTTATAAAGTGGAGTGCACATTATCCTCAATTGCGCACATCTCTCTAACTTAAGTGCCATCGAGTACAGCAAGCTGTTCAGTATGAGACCTCCTGTAGACTGTACCGTATAACAGCACTCACCGTTCTTTGTGCAACTGATAGCTGCATGTATGCCAATGCCCCCTGCTTGCAGGATGAGCTGGCTGATATGGCTGACTTGACCAACGAGATCAACGAGATGATGGGTCAAAGTTATGCCATACCTGATGATGTGGATGAAGCTGACTTGATGGCAGAGTTAGATGCATTGGAGACCGACCTGGCAACAGAGGAAGCAATAGGAGCAACACCCTCCTACCTGCAGGTGAAGTTGGACATCTACAGTCGCTGGTGCTGGCGCTGGTGCTCGCTCTAGCTTGCATCAGACCATCTGCATTGCTAGCTTTTGCAGACAGTCACCCAAGTCTGGATGTTGACGTCTTTTGAGAAAAAGGTTCTTAATGAAGAAGTAGCCTGCTGCTGGTGTGTTTAAGGATACATTCACTTGGTAGTATGTTTGGGGAAATGAGGCTCTTACAGGCGTTTATGACAGTACTGCCTTGAACACTGCCAGCAGTGCTTGCCAGCACAGTCCACGCACCATTCAGCATGCAATCTGTGCCTGCGCAGCTTTACTGAACGAATCACTGCGCCTGCCTGTGCTGTTGCCGTCATGCAGGAGCCTGAACTACCAGAGTTGCCAGCAGCTCCCCAGCAAACAGCAGAAGAGGAGTTGGGGCTGCCAGCTGTGGCACAGAAAACATGACAGCTGCAGACAGCAATACAGCAGTAAATTTCTCAGCCTGAACGGCAGCCAACGGGGGTCCTGTGGATTTGCAGCTCCATGTTCCAGGCACCACCAGTGTATACACCAGTGTCAAGTTGACATGCAGTGCATGCCATGTGCATGGTGTGCAGCAGCAAGCTTCTGTGAATGTTTTGGAGCCAACGTGCTACAGTCAATCTCCGAGAATCATATCACTCCTTCTGGCAGTGGAGGAGCGGCTCCTGCAGATGCTCAGTTGCCAAATACTCAGTTTGGTGTTGAGTCCATGCTGCCTTTGTACCTTGTACTGTCGTGGAGTCAACGCTCCCTGCTGTCAGAAAGTAATCTGAGGATTAAATTACTGGGTTGTAACCTGAGGTTTGGGTGTATGGGTGGTCTTTCTTATGGTAGATACAATGCTTTCCTGGCGGTTGCATTTGACAATGAGCCTCATTCAGGTGTACAGGTGGTCTTGTCAATGGTGGCAGTGGGTTATGCAAAAGTCATCATGTATGTTAGTCTGTTGCACACAAGTTGATGACCCGGTCGTGCCTGAGGGACAGAACCCATGCTAAACTTTCATTGGGCCCGGCCATCTTGGCAATCAAAGTGGCAGTACAACCTCAGCCAGCAGTACAGGTCACCGCGGTGCAGGCCACAGGTACTTACAGAAGTCAGATCACAGCTCATCAAGTATGACTCTTCAATAATTACGAATGGATGCTTCCAACCGGCTATTGGTGGCAGCCGTTCCCAGAAAATTGGCACTTCGCATGCGAAGGTGAAGTGGCGCCTTGCTTGGGCTTCGGCCTGGGCGCCTGCTGGACAGCTGATTACTGACGACCTTGACTATCTGCACGCGGTAGGAGCTACCGCTTAAGGGCTGCAGAGTGCAGCTAAATTTGTACTTACCAGCAGGCTTGCAGCATGTCTCAGATATACATCTTCACTGCTTACCAGCAGGTTTGGAAGCTACAGTGATATATCCTTACGACCTGATCCATGAGCCTAAGCCTTTCACGTGTAACTCAGGCGTGGGGCAGTTCCTTGGCAGTTCTCGATCCTGTGCCTGAGGATCAGCTTGACATCCTATTGCGTGTCTGTAATGAAGATGGTTTCAACGTAGTCCGGGCCAAGGATGCCGGTAGGCCGTAGGCTCTGTTGCTGCTCAGCAGTTGGAACGTTGGTTGCAAGGAGGGAATCATGGGCTCAAACAGCACTAGCACCGGCGTACAGTGCGCAGTTGATGATCAACATACACTCACAACGCAGGTGAAGTATTGCAGCGAGCATTGCCTCTTTCAAGGTTCCTGGAGAAGGCAAGAGGCAAGGTGCGGCGCAGCAGCATGGTATCTCTCCCAAAGTCCCAGCATACACGACGGCTGAGATGGGGTTTCAGTTGGTCTGCTACTGCACTCACCCGGTGTCGTAATACAAGGCATCAGAAAGCCTTTGCATGTGCATGGGCGGGCCTATGGCTTGCACTTGCTCACAGATAAAACATGCATGTGCTTCGTATGCCGTTGCTGATCTGTAAAACGTTGGTGCTGCTTGTTGCTTGCAGCATGCTGATCGTGTGGTAGCAGGGCTTGTGTGTCTTTTTGAGGAGCTCCCGCATGCCTGGGAGGCTCCGCAGAATGGGCCACTGCAGACACAAGCAGACTTCACACAGCTCATGCTGGATCTGCGCAAGTGAGCCAGTTACCTTCTGTGATGCCTTTCATACGCATGGGACTCTCCTGAAAACTGTCTGTTACATCTAACCAGCTGTGCAAGGACGAAGACCAGCCTTGGGGCTTGATCTCATCGCAATACAGGATTAAGACCGTGATCAGCATTGTTGCTCCTGCAAACTCTCAATACTGCGTCTGGGCTACGTTGCTGCTCTGCAGTGTCCTGCGCAACCCAAGCACTCCACCTGCAGCACAGCAGCAGCTCAGCACAGCTGTCTTTCGGTTGCTGCAACAGCTGTTCATAGCAGCATCCAAGCAGCAAGCCGTGCGCAGCAACACCTGGTTAAAGACTGGCTGCAACCTACTGCTCAGGGCCTTGACACGTTCGCCACAGTTTGTCAGTGATCCCATGCTACCTCTTCTGCCAGAGGATGCAAGCAGCATGTTGGTATGGCTGCAGGAGTCGGTGATGGGTGCGGCGGATGCAGCGAGCAGCACCAGTCAGGGACCAACAACAGACATGGCAGGTGACAGCAGTTCTCCAGGAGCAGCAGTGGTAGGGCAGCCAAAGCTGGTCTGGAAGGATGACAAGTTCTACTTACTGGTCACAAAGCTGGTGATGACGGCAACTAACCTCCTGCCAGAGGAAGCGCTGGCAGCTGCGGCAGCTGCTGCCTATCAGGAAGCAGAAGAACCTGTTGCGCTCAGCACGGAAGCAGCACCAGCAGCTGCAAATGGCCGGCATGTAGTAGGCACAGCCAGTAATGGGCCCAGTGCTAAAGTTGGCTGGTCGCCACTTCCTGGTAGCAATGGTGGAGTCACAAGCAATTCCATGGATCCCCAGCTCCTGTGCGACCTCTTGGAATGGAGCAGTACGAAGGTCAAGCTGGCGCTGCAGCAGTTGCTGGGCCATGCAGGTAAGTGGCTCATGAGCTGGTGTTACCAACCCAGAGGCTGCAATTGGTGTTTTGCTTTTTTTTCAGATTGATGCCTACAGGGATTGTGGAATATGCTCTCAACGTCAATTTACCTGCAATTATCTGATCAAATAGCACGCCAGGCAGTTGAGTATGCTGCTGTTACCATGACCATTGCTTCTGTATGGAACAGAACACCACAAAAGGTATGATGGTATCAGATCTAAGGTAACAGGATGTTGTAAAGGTACGTGCAGTATGATGCCAGGCAATGTATGGTATAATGGCAAACATTTGCTGCTTGCAGGATCAACTGATGCTGTTCCTTCTCGGGAGGCTACTACTGCATCAGCCCAGTTGGCAGCTACCTGCATCCACACACTGCGAGCGGGACCACACCTGCGGCCTGAACTAGAACAGAAACTGTCACAGCAGGTCGAGGAGCTTCTAGAGATAGCTCTGGCAGTAGGTGGGCTGCAGGAGCAAGGCAGCCGCTGATCGAACTCCTTTTACAATCATGGTCTTCTCGTCTCTGGCATATACTTCAGCGGCTCACTCTGCATGCATGAGTGAAACAGAATGCTGCAAACGGATCCAGGTACACAAGGGTTCATACCCTGCTGTCCCTCTCTTCCTGATGGGCTGCAATGTGATATGCTGCAGGTGAAGCAGCAGTAGCATCTGTTGCAGCTGCTGATAACGCATCTGGTAATGACAAGGTGCTGGCATTGGGCGCGCGCGTGCTGTCTGCAACCACTCCATTTGTTGCAGCATCAGCCAGCAGAGGCAGCTTAGAGCAGCAGCTGGAGCTGATTAGTCGATTGCAGCACTTGATGCTTGCAGCAGCGCGGCTAGCAGGCAGGCATGGGGTATCAGCAGCAAGTGCTGTGGCTGGAACATCGGCAGCAGCTCCTGCAAGTGCATCCGGCGCTGCAGGGCAAGTGTCTTCGGGTGGAAATGAGCACCTGAACGGTGCCCAAGAGAGCCAGCGCCCGCACAACCTGTTCCTTCGTCCACACAGGACACACAGCAACCTAGGCAGCAAGCTGCGGGCCAGCATGAGCAGGCTTGCATCGCGCAAGGCGCATCGGAAGCAGGGTTTTGCAGGGTTTGGGGCTTTAGGCCGCGAGGGCGCGTCACCGCCTCAGTTTTACAGGAATGTTAAGCCAGCTGCGCCGAGCACAGAACCTTCTTTCTGGGCCGGAAACGGGTTGCCATCTTACAGGGCTATGTCAGCTTGGCAACAGCAGCAAGCAACAGCCCTGGGACTGGAAGATGGTATGGGCTTAGCTGAAGATATGAAGAGACAGCTGCTGATTGCAGACTCAGAGCCTGCTCCTGCAACAGAAGACCTTGCACATCCCTGGTCCTGGGACGTGACACAGCCGCTCACTGTACTGTCTGAAGGGATCAAGGTGGGTGGCTCAGCCATGGAGCTGCTGCTTGTGTCAGCTGACTTGCTGCTGGTTTGTAATGCGACTTACAGCCGTGTCTTTTGGACTATGCTTTCACCGTCAAGCAGGGCACATTGGAACTCTCTGCTCGGGCCTGATCGATTATACATTTGACCGACCATGGTCAAGCAGATAGGCAGAAATGACATGCTGCAGCGCTATTCATGTCTGCTGTTTATTATTTTGCAGTTGGCCCAACTGCCGCTGTCATGTGGCATTGGTGCTTTCCTCCTCGCTCGTGCAGCTGCTGAAGCTCTTGGGGATGCTCTTGCTGCATCATGGTCATCTGGCAGTGAAGCACCCGTGCGGTGCATGTTGCTGCTGCCACAGACTGGCGCTGCAGAGCAGATGGTGGGGCCATGCTAGCCAAAAGTTGTGTCTAAGATCACAATAGGGATTAGTGTTATTCTGAATTGCATGCACCGAGGGATGTAGCTGCAAAAAAGCCCTACAGGTACTTCAGCAGGCTGCTCTGTGTCAGCATCGCCTGTCTGCTGATACATAATGCTTGAGTCTGCATCCCCAGTTTCAGTGCTGTTGAGCGGCAGGATGATGCCTGACCTTATGGGTTTAAATACCCAATTTTTTCTGCAGGTGACTGTGCTGGCTCTGGGCCGGTTGTACGTGAAGCTTTCAGCTGACCCTGCCCTTGGCCAGCTGCTTCTTCCACTGCTGGCAGACATTCTCAGCCGCAGCAGCACTGAATCCTGGGGCCTAACTTCTAACAGCACGCCAAGCAGGCTCCAGCAGACCATAAGCCAGACTCTGAACATGAGTGGAGCTGCTCCAGGGCATCTAAGCACAGCCGGCACTGCAAACGGGCATGAAAGGGCTCTAAAACATGTGCAGCTGTCTACTGCTGATGTTGCTGGTGCCGTTGTGTGTGCGTTGGAGGGTATGGCGAGTGCATGTGTGCAGCTGGGGAGGGATACCTGGCTATATGACCAGATACTACAGCTGCTGTTGATGATGTACAGGGAGCCAACCCCGGTGAGCTGCTGTAGCACTGCCATCCGCTGCCGTTGACACTTAACCTGCATGACTTGCATCAAGTTCCTACGTGCGCATGTGGCTTGCAAATGGTAGTCTATCCAATATCCAATGGCAGCTGCAACTGCACGTATAAGCATTCTGGCAAGGCTGCTTACTCAACCTATGCTTGTGCGTGATATCCTGCAGGTTAGCTTGCAGTTGCTGGCTGGTCGGACTGCTAGCCCTGCTACTGCTGGTCTGCTGGCTGATGCACTTCATCTTCTGGCCGTGGGGCTGGAGGATGCTCCTCACAGGGCAAGGCAGGAGCTCCGCACAAAGCTCTTGCTGCTGTTCACTGCTGTTGCATCGAGTGTTGGTGGCGGCAGCGGCATTGTTGTTTCAGATTTGGGGGATCTGCTTGTGGCTGTGGCGGTAGCAGCAGAGGGGTTGCAGCCCAGGACAGTCCGACTGCTGGGAGGAAGCAGCAGCAACAGGATGAGCATACATGACATACAGGTGATGCCTCAGTATTGCAGAAGTGCAAGGAAACCGCAATAATTTTGAAGTGCTTGCAGCGCCAGTCAGAAAGAATAATACCTGCATATGTCCTGTTGTTACGCCACCGTGCTACGCCGTCCTCAGCAAAGGTTGACACTGATTGAGATGCGTGACAAAGCATCGCTCTGTGAGCATGTGTTCTGCACAGTTGTGTGGATGGAAAAACAAGGCCTATGTATGCCCCCGACAGGTGTAACTGATCCACAAAACAAACAATGACAATGACAAACAGATGTGTCATTTCCTGCAGACTGCTCAAAGAGAGGATGCTTCAACAACACGCCTGTTCCGTAGCTTGTGGCTGTACACAGCAGCATACAAACTTGTAAACCCGGCAGCAGGCCTCACTGCTGGCGGTAGTAGTGGCGGTTCGGGCGGTGTTGGGGCATCAGCACAAGAATGGCAGGTAGCAGCTGGTCGGCTGGCAGCTGTGACACCACTGTTGGTTGTTGGCACTGACAGCTACCACCAAGCTGATATGGTAGAGAGGCTCAAGGTAAGCTGTGATGACGTTTGCCGTTCATGATCTCAAGTGCGCTTTGGTGGCCGATCCTACTTGTTCTTGGGCTAAACTACTAGTGTCTGTGCAGGAGGTCTTGGTGGCACCGGTAGATGCAGTTTAACATCAATAACTTGCCCGGATGAAATCTGTAGGCTGCAGCTTACTGATAGCTGCTGCACTGTTGCTGCACTGTTGTTGATTGTATGTCTTAGGTTGAACTTGATGAGCAGCTGTCACAGGCAGGGTCCTTAGGCAGCAGCAGCTCACTGTCAGCAGTACTGACCAGTCTGCTGGGCGGCAAAGCCGCTCTGGAGGGACTCCACCTGCCACAACCCACAGAGGCAGTTTTGGTTGCATTCATTGTGGCTGTGGCGCTTGCAGAACTTAGCAGAGCTGCATTGGGGCCACTACCAGACCTGGGTAAGACGCACTGGTGCACATGCTTATAAGCTCATGCTCTTCGTCTTTGCTCTTCAATTTTGCATGCTGTCAGATCCACAATGTGCATCCTGCTGCTGCAGTTCTCTTCTCTTCTGTTTGCTGTTTGAAAGGTCGGTGTGTTTGATGCACTTCTCCAGCACAACAGCACCGCAGACTGCCTGCAGTCTACCGGAGCCTTGTGGGGTTGTGTCACTGTCAAACCCATATGCGCTTTTTCTGTTGTCACGCAGACGATGAACCTGTTGTTGCGTGCCCCATCAGCGTCACTCTAGGGTACCTCAAAGGTGTGCTGCCTGATGGTGATGCTGCTGCCTGGGTTGGTGTCATTGTAAAGAGAGCTGCCAGGCTGTATATCAACAGACTGCTGGCGTTGGCAGCAAGGCAGGAGCAAGACGAGGAGGATGAAGGTGGGCTGTGCAGCACACAACAGCTCTTAACTTACAAATCAGATGCCTGACTGCGGGGAGTCTCTGTTGCTCTTGGTGAAGGACAGCATGACGCAGATGCCTGGGTGCCATAAAGTGTGAACTCAGTGGAACAGTGCACCCAGAATGGGACGTCCGTGGCGCAAGAAGTCACATCGCTCTGCTCAAATCGCAGCTCCTAAAATGGCAGCAGCTCTGTGGGACAAGTACATGTCTTGATGTTGCACTTTAATGCCTTGTATCTCCAAAGTCCTTCCTATTCATTCTGTTGGTGTCCTCCACGACCTCGTAGGTAGTGTGGAGTCAGCATCCCTTCTCGGTCAACCACTCGCACCAGCTTTGGCCTATGCTGAACAGTTGGCATGTGCCTTGATAGCCAACCTAGGCGGTGGTCTCGGCTCTGGGACTGCTACTGAAGGTACCCAGGCACCTGCAGTAGCTGCTCTAGCCGATGAGCTTCTGTTTCTGCTGCTCGAGGCGTTTCCTGCTCTGCTGCACAGCCAGCTGTGCTACTGTGCTCTGCTGGTGCAGCTGCAGCGGGAGGAAGGTGACATCCCAATGGGCAAGGTAGGTAGGTGCGCTGCAGTTCCTTGCTGCTGGCACAGTTCTGGGACTATAAAATACTGGTCAGAGATCGCCTCAACCTAGTGCATGTGTATCAAACACGCAGTATTCATTCAACAGTATGCTTTGTTATGGCGGTTGACTGTTATCTGGTGTGTGCCAGGTGCAAGCTGTTGACAGAGGCCTTGTATGGGAGCGTACCAAGTCATGGGTTCAAGCCGCAGCAGAAGTAGCCCCAATGACAACAGAAGCGCTCCTCCACAGTTTCCTCACCAGCAGTGACAGCTTACCTGGCGCAACACCCCCAGCATGGCTTGCAGACAGTGGACAGGAAGGCTCCCAATCTCCTGCAGCCGCAAGCGGCGTAGGGGCCAGTGCCAGCAGCAGCTCCATATCGCTAGTAGATGGCGCTGCGGCTGGCGGTCTGATCCTTTCAGGAGGGAAACAGGCTCGTGTAGCCACCCAGGCGGCTTTTAGGAGAGCAGCTGATCTGCTGCAAACCTGTGGAGCTGCCAGGCAAAGGCTGCAGATGGGACAGGCAGGCAATGGGGCATTTGAGGGGGCATTGGGCTTGACCCGGAAGCTTCACTTTACAGGGTATGTACAAGGCCTGATATTTGGAAGGGGTTCTGCTGCTGCTGCATCCGCTATACTGGCCAGAGGCCAGGGCAAGCAATCCAACGGAAAGCGCAGCAGCGCAGCAATTTCAGGAAGCACTGCAGCAGCTGGTGCCTCTGTCATGACAAGGGACACTGCATTGCAAGCTATGGCAGCGAGGAATGACAATGAGGAAGATGGTCCGGATGATACAGAAAGTACATCGGACGAGCAGACTCAGATGGCAATAGCTGAAGAGGTATGGTAGCAGATCAGAAACGGGTCTTGCCAGCTTTCTCCCAACATCTCATCCCAGGTTGCTGATTTTACGGTGCGCACACTGCATTGTCAGAACAGTTGTTTGTGACAGGACAACCTAGCTGCTGGGAACGGGCTTGAGCCTGCACTTGCAATATACCCTGTTGGCGGTGGTATCTTGCTCATTGGTATCTTTCAACCACTCACCCCTTGCATCATGTCTAGCTGCGTAAGCTGAGCAGCAATGCGTTGAATGGATGTCCTGCGCTGCAGATTGCAACACAGCTGGAGCTGGCCTTGCAGCAGTCCAGCCCCCGAGGTTCTCACCTAGCCGTAGCACTACTCAGTGCCACAGCTCTCCTAGCAGTGCAGCCGGACGCCTTCAGCTACAGCCATTTGGGTATGAGGTTGCTGGGGGCTCTTGCTAGGGCACCTCTGAGGCACCTGACCCCTGAAACCATGCGCCTTGGTCGTTTCAGCTGGTGTTGGGTAAGCACAGCTGCACATGGTGCTGCAACATCACATGGCATCTGTAACTATCTTTCCATGTGCTAGGTCACTGTGTGTGTTACTTTCTCTCGTCAGCAATCACACTGAACATTTGATGCCTCTGTTCAACCACAATCCTCACATGAACTGCAATGTTCCCTATGAAAATTTCATCTGTCACTCAATCATTGTTCTGGCTCAGCGCCTGCCATGTGCTGTTGTGTGCTGTAGGTGACTGTAGAGTCCCCAGAAGTGCTCGTACCTCTAATATCCAGCCTGTGCAGTGCCTGGCTTTGGACCAGGGATCAGCGATTGGGGCTGTTCAGCGGCCTACAGCATCAGCTGGGAGGAGACAGAGATACTGCAGCAGGTGGTGGGAACCCTGTAGTACCGGGGGAGGAAGACACCCCTGTGGTACATGATGAGTCGGTGCTGCAGGTGAGATTACCTGATGCTGGTGCTGTTAGAGGCTGCAGGATCACGTGCTGCAGGACCTCTTAGTGGTTGCTGTAACTGTGCCATGCACATAATGGCATAATACAGGGCCACACAGGGTCGAGTAGCCATAGATTGGCTATAATCGCTGCTGACTTCTGTTCTGTAGGCCTATATTTTCTAACAGGTCTGGGGAAATAGCGTGCATTGTCTTTGCGTCGTTGTGCAGCATGATGTTGCGCTTTGATGGAATGGTTAGGACACAGAAAGACATTTGGACCACATCAGTGGTGCGCACCACTGCCACTATGCACTTAATCGCTGTGTGCCTCTATTGAACCACCTTCAGGCCCTCTCAGCACACTTCCTATGGCTCTCTTACTTAACAGAAACATGGGCAATAGTCAGCAGGCTCAGGGACAGTCGAACAGCAGCAGCCCGGACTGTCTATGGCCGCCTCCTCGCGGCCTCCCTGCAGAACCCCGGTGTCCTTTCGCACCACCCAGCGGCTGTGGGAGCCTATTTCAGACTCATGACACTGGGTTTGCGCTACGGGAGAAGCTGCCTGAGGTCAACTGTCAGTGCCGCCGCTGGGAGAGCTGGGCTTGCTGCTGGCGCAGATATTCTGCTGCTGTTTGACCGAATCCTTCAAGCAGTAGGTGCAATTATGGTTGCAATTCAGCGCACATCATATGAACAAGGCATCACAAGCAATGACTTGTTGCCAGGGCATATCCACGGCTTTGTCAGTAGCTGACTTTGAAAGTACATGCAGTATGTTAGTCAGCTAGCAAATCTCACCTGGCACTGACATGCATGCGACCTGGTGTTGCAGGCCCTTCTGTGGTTCAAATCTCCACCCCGGTACTTTGCCCGCTGCACCCGCCAAGCAGCAGCTGAGCAGCTTGCAGCCCTTGAAGTGTTCAAGGCAGAGTTGACATCCCTGGTTGCTTACTGGACTGGAGGCAGGAAGAGTGCCAAGAGCAGATACCCCAGCTATGATCCTTCTTTGCCTGCACCCTCACAACCTGTTGGAGCTGGTGAGCAAGGCCATCAACAACACCGTGTTGTTAGAGTCTACTTTTGCACTAGTTTTGCATGAGAGCAGTGTCATATCTGCCACAGGTCCATGTAATGCTTCTTTTACACCCTCTCGCTGCCTCAGGAGCGAGAGTGGACGGTAGAGGGCGTGGAGCCGATGGCACCACCATCGCCACACACGCCGCCCTCTCTCAACATACACAGGTGTCTATCTGAATACACCAAGCGCAGCTGATTTATCCATTCATTCACTCACTCACTCATTCATTTATTCAATCATTCATTCATGCATGCATCCATCCATGCATCCATCCATCCATCCATCCATTTAAAGCAGTACACCAATGAGGAACTGGTCCGCATTGCTACTCTGAACTGCGCCTAATTCTGTCAAGCAAATATGCATGTTTGCATCATTGGAGACTCTCAGGTTCAATGAGGCTCCTCAGAAGCTTCTCTGATGGGGTTTGCTGCAGGGGCCCGAGGATCTGTTGCTGCAGCTGCAGTACCTCACCCGGTGTGGGGTGCTGCAAACCCTGATGTGTCCGCCTATGTGGAGCTGCTGCAGTTCCTGTGTGCAGAGGAGCTTGCCCGGTTGAGGGTATGGACAGAGCCTCTCAGATATGCAGATGCGTCCAAAGTCACTGTCGCGGTAAGTACCTCGGAACATTTCATTCAGTCTGCTATTTTAAGATTGCTCAGTGTGTAGCATGCATGTTGAGGATGTGTCGCTCAGGCTGTGGTTTGAAGCTGTTGTCATTCCTGGGCCTGTCCTGGCATGCTGGTGCGCAGATTTCTCCAAACCAATTCGCTGCTTGTTGAGCTGCACAGCTCAGCAAGCAGATACCTCTGCTGTTTGTTGCCTGGTCCTCCATCTACTGGCAGCTGGCAAAAACAGGGTGTCCTGCCACAGCGTCACTTCTCAATCATCTGCCGCTCACAGCCCCCCGTCCTTGGCCAAATGAGATGTGCTCAGCATAGGCATGTGCTGCTAGCACAAGCTGACAGCTGTTGATTGCACTGTGGCCGTGTTGCAGGTACCATGGCGTGAGTATGCTTGCACAGCTTGGCAAGTTGACCCAGCTCTGGCCCTCAGCTTGCTAGATCACTTCCCAGCTATCAGTGAGCTGCGGACCACTCTGGAAGGGCTGGTAGCCAAGCATGCTGCTGAGCCCCGGGTATGTATATGTTTAAAGTTTCTACGCTGTCGTCCACCTCCTTACAGCGCAGGACGCGTATTATACGTCTCAGTGAAACCTGGTACGGCCGAGCCAAAGCCCTTGAGAAATGACCAGTGCTCCCATCCAGGAGCTGGGCGATCGTGTATTATGCCTGTCATGTCTCAGCCGCTCTGTTCACACTGGAGAAAATACTGCTACTACAGCTGCCAATGGCACTCCTTTGCTGTTTCATTTGACACAGGAGTGCTGCATATGGCCACTCGTATCTCTGCCTAATCTAGTCAAACCTATGTATTATGCGTACTTAAGTTGCCCTGGTGGTCTTTTGGAAACATAATCAAAGTCCGCCAAGCTAGAGAGCTTCCCAGATAATAGATCCTGCAACAGTGTTTGCTGCTTCTTGCAGGTCCAGACCTTGCCCAGGGCAGCTCTGCTGCTGGCGACCGCCAAGTGTCCCGACAAGCATGACATTGTGCGCTACTTGGCAGTATGGAGGCCAGGTTCAGCGGCACGAGGGCTGCAGCTGCTGAGTGGCCCTGAAGGCAAACAAGCAGCAGTGCGATCGTATGCCGTCAAGTGCCTGTTTAACGAGCGGCCGGAGAAGGTGAGTGGCCATTATTTTCCCAGGGCTTGACTGTACCATTCTCTCATTGTGCTGGTAGGCATGAATGCCATTCATCAGAAGGGTGGCCCTTCTTCTCCTGGATTTGTTGAATTCTTCAGCATTGGTGAGCGGCAAGTAGATCAAACTTAGCCTGTCTGACACTCTGGGCGCTTGCAGATGCCCCAACTGCCAGACATGCTGATTTGAACACACCTAACATTCACCAATGCTTAAACTTCTGAATGCAAACGACTGTGAGCTGCATATGTTCAGTAGAACCCTGAGAATGCCTGCGCAGCCAGAGCAAAAGCGCTGACAGGGTTAATATGTTCTGATTGGGCTTGTTGACTCAGATCCTACTATCATACTTGTTATCCGCTCTCCTTGCCTGGGATGAGATATACTATTTTGCTGTTGCCTAGATGATACGTGCTGTTGCCTAGGATAAAATGCACTTTTGCCTGGGATGAGATGTACTGTTGCCTAGGATGAGACGTACTGTTGCCTGGGATATGATATACTGTTGCCTAGCTAGGATGATGTGTACTGTCTTTTAAGATGTTTCTTTCTGTTTTAACAACTGCAGTTGGTATTTTTCCTGCCCCAGCTGGTCCAACTGCTGAGGGGTGATGGTGATGGTGTCATCAGGACCTTCTTCCTGACATCAGCTGCCCACAGCGACTTGTTTGGCCATCAGTTGATATGGGCGCTCAGCAGCGAGGCCAAACCACCAGAGGAGGCATTCAATCCAGAGGTGAAAAGGTGTGTTGACATACTCCCAAGCAGCAAAGCCCTTGTTTATAACAACACATAATGGCACCACACAACGCTGCAAGCCTTGCTAGTTGGCACTGGTAAACAACAGTGGTAACAACAAATCTGTCAATGCTGTGGCCTGACCTGATGAAGTCTGTTTGCCTATGTGGCATAGATTGAGTTTATGTCGTGGTTGATGCCAGTATTGTTGGTCTGGCCTAGCAGTGTCTTCTGTGGCATGGCAATTGAACGGATCAATGCCTGCATTGGTGAACAATGCTGACAAAAGGCACACAGAAGTCAAACTGTCCTTTGACCTGAACACTCATCAATGGCTGATATAGGGCTGGAAGTCTGTATGTGTCGTGCATGTGTGTGCAGTGTGCACGTTGTGGGCTAGGACTTGTACACCGCATCTAAGCGAGTCTGTGTACAAAGCCAGCACTGTGCGCCTGGCAATATGCATTGCCATGTTTATGCATTGCCATGTGCACTAGTACACTCACAATCCTCTTGGCCTTCTGTTTGACCTTTTATTTGACAGCAACGAACTTCCTTGAGGGCATCAAAGAGACTGATTTACAAATGCCATCTGCTACTGTTTCACTGTGTCTAGGTCTGGCTGGCAACCTCCCAAGGACACTGGACTCTGGGACATTGCTGCCCAAGTGAGGGCCCAGATCCTGGGGCAGATGACGCCAGCTCAGCAGGAATATTGGCGAGCAGAAGGAGGTTATTTCCAACAGGTAGCTGCTTGTCATCACTCTTACTACAACCACCATCACCTTCGTCACAAGGCCAAAGCGGCCAGCATACACATGATGTATGAGCTGGGTTTAGCGTTTAGGTTTAGGGCTTAGGGTTTAGGGAACTGCAGACTCCCTGGCCCCTGCTGTTGCAGCAGCAACCCAACCGCACACAACATGGTGATCAATCATGGATTGAGCGCCTATCATCACCAGCTAGGTATGCTTGTGCATAGATAATCTGCCGCAAGGACAACTCCTCTTTTGCTGTGGAGCTGCACCATCCTGGTATACTCAAGATTAGTGCACAGCAGCGAGGACTCCCAGTAGCGGGCTTGATAGCTTTACATCAATACACTTAAATTGAAACTGACTATCTGCTTCAGCAGCAGGGCTATATGTAGAAGTCATGTTTAACATTGAGTCGAGTCTCCAATATACTTGCAGGTGACAGAACTTTCAGGGTATTTGTACAAGTTCAGTAAGGATGAGAGGAGGGTGAAGCTGCAGGAGGCTTTGGCCAGATTCCAGCCACCCCGGAGCGACCTCTACATCCCAACGAACCCAGAGGCCAGGGTCAAAGGGCACATACCTTCCAGTGGAGCTTGCATGCAGAGCGCAGCAAAGGTGCGTCGTTCAGCATTGGGCGAATTTGAGGGGCCGATGGCAAAATTGCTATGGCTGGCAAAATTGCTATGGCTGCAAAGAACTGTTTATTATTATTATTATTATTATTATTATTATTATTATTATTATTATTATTATTATTATTATTATTATTATTATTATTATTATTATTATTGTCGTTGTTGTTATTATTATTGTTGTTGTTGTTATTATTAATATTGTTATTATTATGTCGATCAACATTGGAATCCGTGATGGATCTGTTGTGAGCATGTATCCATGATAAGGCCCAGTCCTGGGGGCGGGGTTTCCCCTAAGTAGCGGAAGGCTCACGCCCGGTAGTGCTGGACAGTACCTATGAAGAGCAGGATCATTCTAGGAGTGCTTGGCTCTTAGTAGGCATCCAATGGGCCTGATCTAGCAGAGAGGGGCAGCTTGATGTACATGAAGAGATTCCTGTTTGTAAGTGTGTATTCACGTCTTTCTTGACAAGTATATCTAGCCTTGCTTTGATTTCTAAAGGGCGTTTCATATTATATGGATGTATACCGTACTGCCAATTCATCAAGCCCCTGAACACCACACTATGGGAGCCAACAAAGCCATTCATGGCAAGAATTGATCGATTATTATTATATATCATGGACAGAGTTGATTACTAGTTCTAACAATATTTGGATTGTTATAGTATCATAACATTACAATAATCATTGGTCACCTGTCATATTATCATCCCTTTCAAGGGGGTTGTGTGTTGGGATCAGCACTGCTGCAGGTGCCCATCCTGGTGGCTTTCAATGTGGATGTTCCGGCACCCGGAGCAGCAGCTGCTCATGATGATGCTCTCACTGTGCCGGCCAAAATGGCATGCATCTTCAAAGTAGGAGATGATATACGGCAAGATGTGCTGGCTATACAGGTTTGTTGTTGAAATTCGCCTCTACGGATAACAAGAATGTGAACGAATGTGTAATCTGAAGGCTTATGTACTGCCCAGTAGCAAATTTGCAAGGAGTTTGTGAGTGCTGCAGCCTCAGATCAGCTTAGGATGGATGACAGATATGACTCACCAGATTGGCGAATCAAACCTGCCATCCATGCTATAAGCTGACCTGAGGCTGCAGCACTTGCAAACTCCTTGCAAATCAGTCATGTGTAACTCTCTTGTAAGATCGCTCTGGAATATGAACACGACTGCCACTGGCACTGTGATGTAGTATGACGCAGTACACAAAGCCCCTTATTGATTTTTCATGCAGCCTCACCACGCCAGTCACAGTTGTACCATTTTGTTTATAACTGATGCATCTTCTACTATCATTGTAAAATCAAGCACTGCACAATGCCCGCAAAGCTCAACCATTTTTGAACTTCATTTCTGGAAATGAACGACAGGTGATTAGGCTGCTGCACAATGCCTTTGAAGCAGCAGGTCTCAGCTTGTACCTGCGGCCCTATGGCTGCCTGCCAACGGGCTATGAGTGCGGTATCATTGAAGTCATGCCCAACACAAAGTCACGAGCAGCACTCGGGGAACTGAGTGATAGGGGACTACACGATATCTTCACAGCAGAATTTGGTGCCCCGGGCAGCCCTGCTTTTGAGCGGGCCAGGGAAAACTTCATTGTCAGTGAAGCAGCGTACGCGGTTGCGAGCTACCTGCTGCAGGTGAGACGACAATGCTACCTGCCTAGGACTAAGTTGCTGCTGGCAGGGCAACATCTACCCGGGAGGTGTAGATGCAAACAGTTCTGCAACCTGCCGTGAGCTACAGCAGTGCTTTGCCTTGAGCCTTTTTGAATCATGATAGGTTTGCGATTTTTCCAAACAAAATGATGTTAAGTTTTCAAGCTATTCAGAGGCTGCTGACCAGCGCTGGCATCTTCTCTGAGCCGCACAACACGAGTCAGTTGATGAAGCAAACACATACTTAACATTAATCAGCAGGGCTGACAGTCAGGAGGTGTTGCTGGTTGTGGTTTAAACACAATTCCTGCAGGCCAAGGACCGTCACAATGGCAACATCATGCTTGACGACCAGGGCCACATTGTGCACATTGACTTTGGGTTTATCTTGGAGATCAGCCCTGGCGGCAACATGGGCTTTGAGAGTGCTGCCTTCAAGCTCAGCCATGAGATGACGCAGGTGTGTGCTGAGGGTTGACAGTTTGGTGGGGCGGCAGAGTCAGACAGGTCCCATTTTGTTGAACAAGTTGCCTTGGTTTGACTTTTAATTCCTGTACTGTCTTACACCTGCTTCCTTCACAGAACCCGGAGTGTGCCACAATGAAAATTTGATATGATTTGATTTGGATATGGTATGAAGATCGGTGCTCTAACCATGCAGTAGTTCCGCTGTCACATTGCTGGAGCTGCTACCGCATGAAAATGCTGTTACAGCTACTGCTGCTGCTACTGCTGCTACCACATCAAACGCTGCTGCTGCTGCTGATGATGATGATGGTGCTTGTGTCAGGTGCTAGATCCTGGAGGGCGCCGCACGAGTCCTCAACTGGCCCTGTTTGAGGAGCTAGTGGTGAGGGCATACCTGGCGGTAAGTACCAAGAGAGGAGCTGTGCTGGCATTCATCAGCATTCTTGTTGTGGAAGGTATTGAGTCCATGTAACACGGTTGTCACAAACTGTTCTGCTAGGCTCTGGGGTTGATATGCACCAGCGATGGCATACATCAGCATTGGCGCAGATCAGCACGCTTGGTGGTATGTGAGATACTCAAATTCCAGTTTGGTTTAGATTTATACCAGATATTTATTTCTTAGATTTTTTACATTGAGATGTTCTGCTATGTTGACGTTGATAATAATGATTATATTGTATATTCCCGCTTTAGCAATACTATAAGAAAGAGGGCAGTGGCCCATGCAACAAGCAAATACCAGTCATGCTTGCTCTATGTATGATGTATGCTGGAAAGATTATCAGCAGAAAGTGTGTTCCAGCACCGCCAGATTCTTGTTCAAACAGCCGTCAGCAGGCGATGCTGGCAGCAACTCTTAAGCCCAGCAATAGTACAGTTATGTCATTATCATATATTTACTACTGTCTGAAGATAAGAGAGAAGTCAACCTGACATCTGCCGCCGGCCAGCCCCTGAGCAGCGTGTGCTGCTCCTCCTGCAGGCCCGTACAGTTGCGGAGCCCATCATTGCTACAGTCAGCTTGATGGCCGACAGCGGTCTGCCGTGTTTTAGCAGAGGAGCACCTGTAGCAAACCTCAGGCAGCGGTTCCACTTGGAAATGAATGATGCACAGGTGGGCAGTGACCTGGTTGTAACCACTTGATTATTTGGACCCCTATACATGGTAGCTGATACACGAGCAACTCTGTTGACTCCTTCAGGGTGCCCCTCTGGGGCCAGGTTGTATGGTATGGTATGGGATGGTATAGTATAGTATGGTATAGTATAGGACACTTGCCAGGCAGTAGTTTTTTTTGCAGGACTCCGTTGCAGTGGCCATGCCGGCTGCTGTCCGCTTTTACCGTTGTCAGAATCCTTCAAAGTGATTACAACAGTGTCATGGTGATGCAACTTGTTCAGCTGTGTAGTCTGTCCATGGCACAGCAGAGAAAATTGCATTACCATGCCACATGCTGCTTACTGTTGTGCTTTGACTGACGTTTGCATGTGACAGCAGCAAGCAGCCATTAAGGAGCCACTTGCGTTGCGCAATCGCAACAATGGCAATCTTCTGTGCTATCTCTAAGCCACATCAGGTGTGACACCTATCACTTGGACATGCCACCCCACATGCCCATCATGCTTGGTGTGTCTTGCTGCAGGCTGCTGCATTCATGCGAGCCCAGATCACAGATGCCTATGACAAATGGACCACTGGCTTCTATGATTACATCCAAAGCTTGCAGAATAAGATCCCATACTGAATAAAGTCCCATACTGAAGTCGCATGCGCGGTCTACAGCTAGGTTGGCCTGGGCAAATCAGCAGAGCGAGGACGTTATGCATATGAGTTGGGCTGATCAGTACTTATGTGCACTGCATGCAACCAGGAATGTCATCCAATGCCTGCAAAGAGTTTCTATTGAGCGTTTAGCGAGTGCATCAAAGGTTCTGGGGTACCCAGCTGCGCTAGGTTACAGCTATATGACTAGGTATGAGGCGCGAGGCTGGCACTACTAGTGTACGCTGCTTGCAATCACTGCTGAGCCAGGCATGTGCGTAGGCATGCAGGCGCTATGTAGGTGTCCAGAATACTGCCACAGTGCTCCGATGAAATGGTATACATTGTATGTGGCACAAGCGCCCTGGCTGGCGCACTGAGCAAGCGTTACGGCAGCATTCTGTTGTACGAAAGGGCAGGTGACTGAAGATTGTGTGTTTGCCACATGACGCCGCTCTTAGATCACTTTCACAGTAAGACACTTGTTGGGTGTGCCAAGAATGCCAACTGGGGGCAAGTGGTTTCTGGTGTGCACCCGCGCGGTCCCAGAAACCACGTCACGGAGCGTAAAGGAGAGTGGATCAAGCCACACAACCAGCAGACGATCATACCGTGACACCACATCTCTTATGTGACGATATCGCATATAAGTGTGGGGTATATGCTGCAAGTGTTCCGCAACGATCTGGAACTTCTACATCTGCTCTTGTACTGTCCTCAAGCACAGCGATCAGCCTTGAGTAAACCCAAAATTTGCCGCTGCATTTGAAGATGTTACTTGGACATCGCGCCATTCAAGCGGTCGGCGGCAACTACCAGGCAGCAGTAGCAAGGTATCGGTTCATGTTGCACAGGCACCCACTAGTTGCCTCTGGCAACAGGCTACACGCTGGTAAGCAGAATATCTGTCATTATCTTGCTACCTGAGGTGTCTGCGAACCGCAGCGCCCATGAGCACAATATTGCTCTGTGCATGCCATCTACTGTACTGCACTGTACTGTTCTGTGCACCTAGGTGGGTACCCTCCTCCGCTTACCTCTCAAACCGCCAATGCTCTAATAGCCCTTTTCCCCATATGTACGTCGTTGTAAGGTTGCAGCTGTCTCTGTAGGTGCTGCTGGTAGCTGCCCAGCATGGCATGCTGCCAAGCATACAACTGCCCTCTTCAGCAGCAGCAGCAGCAGCAGGGGCTCTCATGCAAAAAACAGATTCAGGGTGAATGACAGCAATGGAGAGGGCGACCAGTTTGAGTATGATGTGGTCGTTATTGGTGGTGGTAGTGGAGGTGTCAGGACCGCCAGAACAGCAGCAGATTTGGGTAAGTACACGAAGGCTACAGCATGCACCACAGCAGCAACCTTTGTTGGTTAATATTTCATTGTTGTTCATCTGTTATTAACATCTGTTATAAACAGTGGCAATAAAAGCAACTTAACTGTCACAAATGCCATGAATGATCATCATCTATCAAACACAAGACAGTGTTATGTTGTCAGTGTCCTTGTTTAGGACACTAACAGCGTTGACCAACAGTTGGTCAGTCACTGTCAATCAAATATATCAAGCCACAGTGAAAGGTATTCTAATAAGCCTTACGGCATTTGTAAGCTTCACCAGCCTGTAAGTCTCGCAGTACAACATTAATTGATGAAAAGTTTGAGTTTTGCTCGTGTAGCATATCCCCCCCCCCTCCTTCCCCAGCAGCAGGTGTCGGTTGCTCATGCAAGTGCAGGTCGATCAGCGACCAGATAGTACTGTTACATCCACACACAAGTATACAAATATATCACACATATTGTATGCATGTGTATACGTGTGTCAGGTCCTCAGCAAATGTAACAGAATCACCAAAAACAAAGAGTGAAAGTCATGACAATGGGATACTAATTGTGTGTTGGGCAACAGGTTCGCGAGTGGCTCTGGTGGAACTCCCCCTGGCGTTTGTATCATCAGCTGATGAAGGCGGAATAGGTGGCACCTGCGTCCTGAGGGGCTGTGTTCCGAAGAAGTTGATGCTCTATGCTACTGAATTTGCCACAGAGATGCAAGCCTCCAAAGGCTTTGGGTGAGTTTTTTCTTCTTACCTGTACTAAATTATTTTTTTCTTGGGCCAAGTATTGAACTTCAATCTTCATCTTTGGGCAAAAGATATGAGCATTTGAGCATACCTTGGGTCTTACTGAGTGCACAGGATTTGCAGTTGACCTGCTGCTTGCAATTGCCTCCAGCATCAACCTAAAGGCAGTGGGCAAGAATTACATTTGCTAAAGCATTAATATTGTTGCTGTCAGGGGCGGAATGTTGCCGCTGCTTTTGGCATTGCGATGGAGCCGTTGGAGCTTCAGCACAATGCCACAAATAGCGGCAACATTCCGTTTTTGATAGCAACAATGGTTTAGCAAGTTCATCATGCCATAGCAATTATTTCAATTTCAGTTTTTCAACATCCTCAATAGTGTTCTATCATTCTCGATGAGTACACCTTGCAGGTGGATTGAGGCGGGGTCAACTCTGGAGTGGCACAGTTTCCTGGAAGCAAAAAGGGAAGAGCTCCTGCGACTGAATAAGGCATACACCGACAACCTGAAGAAGTGAGTTTTTAATACATAATAATTTTGGATGATAATACTATACTGAAAGGTCACTGATTCTAGTAGTGTTTTGTATAGCTTTAGCTTATTTAGCAAGAGTTGGGCATGGAGCAGGATCTTGCCCTTGGCTGATAACTGGATAGTCAGGATTGGTTGAATTATGAGCATTACATACATCATATATACATTATCAATAGGTATTATGTATATATAATTATGAATAAGCAAGAACATAAACAACAATCAAAACAACTCCTTTTTTTCTGTAGGTCTGGTGTGGAGGTGCTTCAGGGCCGGGGTGTTGTCACCGGGCACCATGAAGTTGAGGTTGATGGCAGGAAGATCTCAGTGAGTCTCAAACTTGCAGGAAAAGGATTTGTATTGAATTAAAAATCATAATAAGTGAGTGCAGGCAGATGCAGCAGCAGCAGCAGCAGTGGGGGTGGCAGGTGCAGCGCAGGCAGAGCAAGCAGCAGCAGCAGCAGCAGCAGCAGCGTACATTTGCTGTGAGCAACGCTTTTAAAAGACCTCACGATCGTTGCTGTGGCAGTTCCAACTTAGTGGTTATGCAGATATATGATATAATAATAAGTAGCAGAATAAAAATCTTTGCAATGTGTGTTGCTGCAGACCCGTAATATTGTGATTGCCACGGGCGGTCAGTCCAGTCGCATCCCCATACCAGGAGCTGAGCACGCCATTACAAGTGATCAGGTAAAACTACACATACTATACATATATATACATCGGGCGCGAGGCCGATGGCAGTAAATGCTATGGCTGATGGTATCAATTATTATTATTATTATTATTATTATACTATACATATATTATGTATCACATATTGATACATACTATACATATCATATATATATCACATGTTTATACATACTATACATATCTACGTAGAGTATGTGATCATGAGCATCTGTCTTAGATGTTAAAACAATATCATGCACTTCAAACAATTCAGACACCAACCTGTCATTGGACACTATTCTCATCTAGGAATCTGTGATGTACTTTGCTTAGCACATAGCATGCATTTGCAGTGGATAGCTGATTTGAAATTTTTCCTCTGTTCCATCTGACCTGATTATATCTCCTTGACATTAAGGGCTACTTGTGCCTTGTACTTCAGGTGCTAGAGCTGGAATCTATTCCTAAAGTGGTGACACTGATTGGTGGTGGCTACATCGGCATGGAATTTGCCGGCATGTTTGCTCGGCTGGGTTGTGAGGTGCATGTGGTCGCCAGACAAGAACTGCCACTCGCACCAAGATTTGACGGAGAGGTACTGCTTTGATGAGAAATTTACCCGAAAATAATCAACCCATTTCTCAGAATTGATATAAATATATCAAGTATCCAAACTGGATTCACCCAGATTAGTATGTGTGTATTGACTGTACTAGTCACTGGTGTTAGTTAAGCAAGCACTGATGTATATGGGAGTGGGTACAATCACATAAACATAAACAAAGCCAGATTGCCGTGAGCGACTCTGATGGCTTGTTTAGGAAATGATCAAGACACTTGTTTTTCAGGGTTTTAGGATGTTTCTAGTTCTAAAAACCAAATAGTAACAGTGGTATTGGAAGTTCACGGATAGCTTCATTGACCCCAGAAGGTAAACCCCTTCACCCACATAGCGCATTTGTTGACATATCTTGTTACAACTGCCCTCACCCAGTTGGAATGGAATGCTGTTATGCTTTCCGCTGGTATACTAGGTACCTGTACACCTCCTAATTAGTAATGGAATTTTGACTAGTTTGTTCAGCTTCCAGTTGCAAATTCATAACTCACCTAATATGAAGATCATATACGTGCTTGTGAAATTTAATTACGTTGTCAGACTGAATAAAGTTGTCAGACTGAATATACCATCATTATGTTTCACTTCTCTGCTGCTGCTGCTGCTGCCGCTGCTGCTGCTGCTGCTGCTGCTGCCGCCGATGCTGCTGCTGCTGCTGCTGCTGCTGCTGCTGCCGCCGATGCTGCTGCTGCTGCTGCCACGCGCAGGTGTGCCGCTTCTTCAAGGAGCAGGTCGAATCCCAAGCCGGCATCCACCTGCACATGGCCTCAAACCCAACTGAGATTATTAAAGAACCAGATGGAACACTCACACTGAAAATGGAGCCAATCAACCAAGACAAGGACGCCGCCAGCGGCAGCAGCAGCAGCAGCAGTGAGATCAGGGGTAACCAGCAGGTTGTGTTGGCTGTGGGTAGAGCTGCTAAGACCAAAGGATTAGGACTTGAAGAGCTAGGAGTGGAAATGGGTAAGTTGATATGCAGTTATTATCAACTCTCAAGTAGGGCCTTGCAGGCTGTAGCATGCCACACAATATACTTGGTGTATGTTTGTCAGCAAGCATTTTTTCAGGCTAGATTCAAACTTTGAATACGGTATGGCCACTGCTTATGCAGTATTTCCACAGGCAACAGACAAGATTTGTGGGCTTGGTGCAGTGACGCAGTTGTTGATCAGGATATATGCAGTGGTGCACCTGCTGCTTATGCAGCATTACACAGGTTTTTCACAGGTTTTTCACAGGACACAGACAGGATTTTTTGGTCTTCGTGCAATGAGGCAATTGCCGCTGCTTTGCGGCGGTGTTTGATCAGGGTTGTTTTCACATGCCGCTTATGCAGCATGTTCACAGGACACATATCTGGAATTCACAGTCTTTTGAGTGCTTTGTGTCTTCTATTTTCTTTTGGGTTTTATCTATTTTCCACATGAGCGACTTTGTTGGCTCTTACGGGGTGCCCCTTACGGGCCAGGTGGTATGGTATGGTATGGTATGGTGTGGTGTGGTGTGGTGTGGTGTGGTGTGGTGTGGTGTGGTGTGGTGTGGTGTGGTGTGGTGTGGTGTGGTGTGGTGTGGTGTGGTGTGGTGTGGGGTGGTGTGGTGTGGTGTGGGGTGGTGTCATGTCATCTTGAAGGACTGGTTACGACGCAAGTGCATGGACCGGAATGGCTGG